>AYEL01088700.1:0-14087 GCA_000484575.1 Olivierus martensii
GTCATTAAAAATAATAGTTTGAAAGATATAGCTCCCTAAACAAAGCATATAGCAGGAGCATGTGTTTGTTGACAATTAGAATGTCCTCCGTAACACGGCAACGTCTGAATTCTCCCTCCTTCTCAGACACTCGGCACTGCGATTTTTATTGCAGTAGGAGTGTTGTTAAGTAAATAATATAGTCAGCGCGAGTCTATTAAGCGATAAATTGTTTGAATGATAGTTTTTAAAAATTGTTGTCAAATTTGCATATGTGCGATATCAAATTACATAATTAAAAACAAAAAATTAAAGAATAAATATAGCGGGACAGTTTTCACATTGTTTAAGAGACGAGATTTGTAGGAATTAAAAGAATTTTGTTGGAGGTAGATAGGACACACCGAAATTAAGATATGCCAGTTTAAAAACGCATATCCAAATTAAACACACGTCACCAGAAACAAGATACTTATCTCATGTCCCTAGTACGAGGTTAAGCGACTCATCTTCGAGAAGCAACATGAAAATGAGATCGAATTGCGTGAGGCAATAATTGCTGCCAGTGCCGAAATCACTCCTTAACAAATTTCCAATTCTATGACAGAATTTCGAAATAGGCTATGGTATTGTTCCGCAGAAATGGGACTGCACTTCGAACACCTGCTTTAAAATTGTATGATTATTGTCACGTGCAATAAAGTCACATTTCAGTGTACAGTAGTTTGTAAATAAAGATACACCAAAAAATTATAAAACAACTTTCATTATAGTTAAGAAACTAAAAGAACTTATAAATACCCTTGAGTGCATCGGTAATCGACGGAACTTATCCTCTTAACTGCTGGTCTGAAACTGACTGTTGCTCAGCCACTTATCGCCATCTCCCGGTCTTCCGGGTCGTCCAACTCTTCGCACAGGCGTAACTGCTGAAAACGTTCACCAATTTGAATCCGTTCAAAATGGCCAATACGTTCAAACACATGGCCATTAGAATTAAAAATATAAAATAAATTTTCTTAGCAAGCGATTTCTGATGTGATATATGCATCAGAATTGGCTTGATGCCAAAAATCAATGTGTTCGGTTTCAAGAAAAACTCACAGTATATCTTATATATGTTACGACCAAAAACCAAAATTGCACAACTGAAAAACAGCCACAATGCATTGTGGTCAGTTCCAAACAACCAAACACTGATACTCAATATTATTTCACTTCATTGCCATCATAACAGTGCTGGAACTACAATGCACTGGACCCCGCAATGTGGGGGGCCAGAATTATAAGGGGCCCAAATCCTCTATCTGTATTTCTTTACCTTTTATTTTAAATTAACAACATAATACAATAAAAATTAAATGCACCATAAAAAGAATGGAACATTCAAATCATGAAAAGATTGAAACATTGAATCAGAGCAATGTGGCGGTAGGACCAGTAGCCAAAAATATGGAAATAAAAGATATGATCAGAGATTTTGCAAAATTTGAATCCAGGAGGAAGTATTTTATATATATTTTCTTTTGATATTTTCAACTGTTTTAAATGCAATTTTGTTCTTTTTTTTTGTTATTCTAATAAAAATATTTAGATAAATTTTGTGGTAGGTGCCCAAATAATATTTTGTGAACGGGCCAAAAATTTCAAGTTCCACCACTGCATCGTGAGGTAACTACAACACATTATGGGTTACTCCACCAAAACCAATACACATTCTGAGCGTTTTGAAACTGTCCACAATGCGTTGTGGCTGTTTTTGTTGGTCATTGTGCTATTTCAGTTTAACATGTATTTTTAATTAGACAACCACAATGGGCCGATTGTTTAAATGGAGTTTCTATAGTCCACGGTTTACAGCAAAAACTAGGTCTAGACGGCGTTCAGATAAATTGCGGTTTTATAAGCATTGCAAAGACGTTGACTATATCAGTCAGTGGCTAAACATTGGCTGTTATTACAGTTTCTACGCACCCCCGTTGTTTGAAAATTTTCAGCCAATCAGTATCTCGAGCACTATCAATGATGTCAGTAATATGGCAGACATTCGAAGTGAAGAAATGAAGAATGTTTTAAATTGCACTTAAAACATTTAATATATTCTTTAAATTATATTTCACTGAATAATAACACAAATTAAATTATGGAGGATTCAACAAACTATGAAAATTTAAAGCGTGCATAAGAAGACGCAGTCTAAATTCTAAACCTGGCTAGTGGCTGGTCTAGAAATATATTTTAGAAACTGGTTTTCTAGACCTCGTCTGAGTCGTGTCTGTTAAGACGCTTCGTTTAAGCATTGCAAATTTTATAAAACCGTGGTTCAGAGGTCTAGAACGTGTTTAAACAATCGGCCCAATGAGTTGTGGCTGTTTTGGAACTGATCACAATGCATTGTGGTGAATTCCAAATGACCAAACACTGATACTCAACATTATTTTGCTTCATGGCCATTGTGAGGTAACCATAACATATTGTGGCTGTTTTTTTCAGTCATTGTGAAATTTCAGTGTTTGGGCATAACATAAATAATTAATAATCAGCTTGTATAATTACAATATTAATTATACAAATTGATCATTAGTGTTTTGTAATCTGTCTGATTTTCTTCCAGAGATTTTTCCATTTCATTGCTAATTGACAATTAAGCCTCACAAAAGTCTGGAATTTTATCTACTAAATCTAGTTTAAAATATATAAAATTTGCTGGATTCAAAATAAGTGAAAATAATATGGAAATTTTAAATTCAAAATATTTTAATATTTTTTTTGTCTGACGGTCTCAATATTAGATGTGTTATTGCTCTGTGTAGTATTGTATTATTTTTCCTTTTAAGCTATCATAGTTATAATGTTATAAGTAACTAAATTTTATTTTAGCAATAATGACATGTAAATTTGAATTTATAAATATTAAAAGTTAATTATTTATTCTTTGGTGGAATAAAATCATTTGAAACTGGAAAATGTCTGAGCTGAATTTCTAATTTGCCATAAAAGTAAAGTATTTCACTCAAATGTACAAGTAATACCAATACTAAACTACTAGAAGTAAAAAAAAAATATAATTCCAAATTTTCAAAATAATGATTTGACTTTAATTTTGTGGTTTGCTATTATTATTGTTAATTTATACAATATCTGTATAATTAATAAAAAATATATATAATTGTGGTTATTTTTACTCACACTCCTCAATATTGTCCAGGTGATTATCATGATAAAGATGGCAACAAGACCATCAGATTTCCAGCACCCTCATTTCCCAAGTTATGTGCAATTATCTTTTTACCAAATCAATCAATGCCATATATCTATTACTTCTCTAACAGTACACCAATGCACTTTTGATCTTCTAGCCATATACCTGTCAGTATCTCTAAACAACAAAAAATTACTATAAATATTAAATATAAATCACTAAAATAATTAAATGAAATACAATACAAGGATAAATAATATATGGTAAGTTTATTTTTTTGTTATAATTTTGTCTGAAATAAGAAGCGTTTGGATTATCATGGATCAATTTGTAAATTGATAAATATTTATGTTGGATGAATACTATACTGAAAATTCGAAAACTTTTTAAGTTTAATTATATTTGATTCACAAAATAAAAATGATTCTTAATCTTCTAATAAAAAAAAATGACCATTAAATTTTCAAACTAAAAATTCCAACCAAAAGACTGATTACAATTTTATCAAATGTGCAAAAATTTGATGATCAGTCATCTAAATCACTATCGTTTTGTTGTTCATTTTACTTGTATATCAAAACAAAGTACTATATTATTAATGTTAAATGTTTTATTATATTTCTGTAATATATTACAGGTTGACAATCAAAAATCCGGCAACCTCGGGACCTAAGGATTGCCGGATTTTCGAAAATTCTGAATTTTTGATGTACACCTACCCCTCGATTTGTACGGTACTCAATTTACACGGTTTTGCTTTTACACGGTTTTTAAATTAAAACAAAAAAATTTATTTTGAGTTTTATTTTGATTGTTTTGCATTATGCCATTTATAAATTAAAAGAGTATCATATTGTCACGTTTTGTGGGTTTACGAGTTCGTAGAGATTAAGAGTGAATACAGCTATATTTCGTATTGTCCAATTTATTCACACAAAACAAAATAATCTTGTTTCATTATAACTAAATTCAATTCAAAATCCGATAATTATGTCATACAACTGAGTTACAAATTATGTTTTTAATTCAGAATAACTCACAGTTCTTAGTTCACTTTCGCTTTCACAATTTATCTCTCACTTTCACATTCACATTCACATTCACATTAATTTGGTATTTACAATCAAATCCAATAAGATGCCACCATCCATTTAAAGAAATTTTGGCGGCTAATTGGGGTTGGTGGTTTATCGAAAACACATGTAATCGGCCACCAAGAGAGGGTGACATCCGAAACTTTTGTCACGGGCCCGGCATCGAAGAGGGCTTGACTGTCATGGCTCGATGTGTCACATAACGTATCCAATAGTTTGCAGGCCACCGCCGAAGCTCATTGTCTACTGCCCAAAGCAGTTATGCCAAAATAAACTATTTTATATATAACATTGTTTGGTAAGTACAAAATTACTTATCAAACAGTTCAAAAGGTCAATTTTAGGATAGACGGCTACGGTATGAACATGCTGTGCCTGGTGTATCCAAGGTTTGTTCCCAGGTCTCATACTTACAAAATTTTTCAGAACGGATCTGGATCTACCTGTTGAGCCACATCCTTCAATCTGACGCCTAATCTCACCAGGGTTTTAGGTAGCCCTTGGTAGGACTGGAATAACCTGTTGCTTAGTGCCAACTTGGTGGAAAGCTGTGTTACACCATACAGAAAAATATATAGGTTAGTTACGTTACTGAATCTCATGAAAGATTTTTATTAAACCAAAGTAATGCACTTTTTTAAGTGGGGCCCGGACCACAGACTTGTCATAGGCCCGAAAATTTCTCTCGATGGCCCTGAGTGTAGTATAGAAATGAAAATGAACTCCGAATTTATTAAATTTAATAATCAGTACATTTATATTTAGCATCCAAACTTATAATTTCTAAAAACCTGTATATTTTACAGTGTAGTAAACATACCATATATGTACAAATACTACGTGTGGTATAGAAATGAAAATGAACTCCGAATTTATTAAATTTAATATAAAATACAGTAAATTTATATTTAGCATCCAATCTTAACATTTCTAAAAACTGTATATTTTACAATATAGTATATATACCATATATGTATAGTACTATATAGAAAATGCCCATCTGCTGTTCTGATCCTCTACTTTGAGTTCTCTGTAAAATACAATGTACACCTGTATATTTTTAAGAGAAAAGGATTAATTGTACAGAGCTTTAAAGAAATAAAATTAAACACTAAATGAAAGGCAAATGAAATTTTAATATTCAATAACTATGTAAAAGACTGTAGTAGGGTAGAGCGGGGCTAGTTGAGCAGTGGGGCAAGTTGGGCAATGTCTTTTTCTCAGAAACACAAACACATACAGGAACGAACATGCATAAATAAAGGAAATTTTATAGAGAGGTGACGTATTAACCCCCTGTAGTTGAAGTCACATGATCGAAACGAGCACAGTCACAAGTTTCTTTGTTTCAACAGGTAAGTGAAAATTTTGTTCAACACTAGATTTGGTCCACTTAACCCTGCTCCGTTTAACGCTGTTTCGATATAACGCGGTTTTTTCAAATTCTATATTTTTATTGATTCACTTTGACGTGGTTTTTCAATCGAAAATATGACGTTTGGTTGAATTAGGAAAATATTTTAAATTAATATAAAGGTTATGATAACGTTAACTGTTAAACTTATTCAATAATATAATTGCTTTTCATTGTTTTCGCGTTTATTTTCAGTTTTCAACATCGCTGCCCAACTTACCTCAGCGGTGGCTTAACTTACCCCACTATCGGGGTACGTTGAGCATCTTGGTCTGACTTCATTTGAGACGTTATTTTTCGGTTGTATTCGCATGTTTAATATTTTTCTGTTAATAATTAAGAATTCTGATGTCAAACATGCCATTTGGTTTGATTTTTATTTTCGTACTGTAAATAGGAAAATATTTATATGCCTTCAAACCAAAACATGCTCAACTAGCCCCGCTCTACCCTACTACAGAATGTTAATTCAACTAAATATTTCTACAGAATTTTAATTTGTTACTTCATCCTCAAAAAAAGTTAACAGATTTTATATAATGCCAATAAGCAAAAAAAGCCAGAAAAAACCAAAATGTTAACAAAAAATTCTAATGCTAACCATGTCAAAAAAAGCCAAAAAAGAGCTCATTTGGCATCAAAAAAGCCAATCTGGCAATCCTGGTTACAAGCATGGCCAAATATCTGATTCTGGAGTACAGGACCGTCAAAACATAAAGGGCACCTCCAGAAAACAATGTCATGCCAAGGCGGTAAATTTAAAAATGCACTCAACATTCATGCCAAAAAACTGATAGAACCAGAATATTGATTGCCGGATTTTTGATTGTCAACCTGTATATGGAATTATTTAGAATTTCTGAGCCCTTATAATTTGTTCATTTTGAGATCAGTCAAAATAAATAATTATAACATTAATGTAGTGGCATTGTATCTTATATATTTATAAAAATAATGTTCTAGATTTTCACACAATGATCCTAAAAATTTTGGATGATAGTGAAGAAAAAAGCTTTTTTTTTTGGAAATTTTGAATTTAGGAATATGAAATGTTCTTATACTGAAAAGAAGCTAAAAAGTCTGAAAAAATAACAAGAGATATAAAATTGCATCATTTGCACTAATATTATCTAACTAGAACTATGTAGGAGATTTGCTGTCATATAATTTCATAAACTGTGGGATCAACTGAACTACCCATACTCTATCTAAATTTATATTTTAGTTTATCATACTATTAGCTTGATATAATAGAATATACAATTAATACTTTTCCAAGAAATCACAACAAGCAGTTGAAGCAGGATAAATATACTATTTTTAGATATATCAATATATATATATTATAAATCTGAAATGCCTGAGAGTATGTGTACACTTATAACTTGAGAACGACTGAATGGATTTTTATGAAATAACTTGTTTGTTAGGGGATTTAGGCATGAAGATTTACAGAGAGGTATTGACTATTAGAAATTGATTTTAAATATTTTGAAATCTATTGATATTCATTTTTGACAATAAATATCAATAGAGCGACTAAATGTCAAAGTAAGGGGCAACAGATAACTTACCTGCATTACTATTTTAAGTGTCAAAGTAAGGGGCAGCAGATAACTTACCTGCATTACTATTAGGATCTTTTACAGAATTACTTAGCTAAAACAATTATTACTGATTATGATACATTGAAAGGGGCAACAGATAACTTACCTGCATTATTATTATTGGATTTTTACAATGGGCAACAGATAACTTACCTGCATTACTATTATTGGATTTTTACAGAATAAGGGACAACAGATAACTTACCTGCATTACTATTACTGGATTTTTACAGAATTACTTAGCTAAAACAATTATTACTGATTATGATACCAAGATAATGTTCAAGTATCAATTTGTCTTCAATCAGTATCTTTATATCATAATACTCAGTATCAATTTATGTTCAATCCAGTATATATATCATACCTTTTCATTGGATATTTTAAAGGAAATTTTATGTTGCTGTATCATACCTTTTCATTGGATATTTTATTTTAAAGGAAATTTTATGTTGAATTTGCCTGTTCTGTATCCATAATCACGATAGTGATATATTACATATCTAAAATGAAATTTGTTTACATTTTATCACATCAACTATTCATCAAACTACTATATGTTTATCCAATATTATATAATAATAATAATAATAATAAATATTTAAAATCACACAAAAACCTGTAATATATACAAATCTTTTATTTGTTGCAATTTTAAATGAAATTAAGCCATGTTGCATTATTTCAAACGTATTATGAGTCTCTTCTCCTTCGAAATTTTTCGTTGCATTATGCATGATTATTATAACATGGTTTTCAAAGCTGATCGCAGAAACAATTTGGATTGGCCAGACCTATTTGTAAATACTAATTGTTTTTCCCATGGCCAATTGTATGTGCCTTTTCAAGAGTCGAAGAAGCAAAAAAGTTTGAAACATTAGAAGATCGAACAAATCAACAGAATTCTAATAGAGAAAGAAAGATAAAGAAGTGAACATTTGAAAAGACACATGTTTCAAATAGAAAACATATCTATACGGGAAAGATTTTCAGAATATATTGAAGAAAATCCTGAAGGTCATCTAAAAGGTTATAATTTAAGAGAAAGAGAAACTTCAGTACAGCACCACGAACTGCCCGAGCAACGCCGGGCATGGGTCTGCTAGTATAATATATATTGCATACACTAACAATACTATTGTTTTCCGGAAATGTTTTCGGCCTACTATGGCCCTCCTCAGTTGGTATTCTCAGGCTGAGGAGGGCCATAGTAAGCTGAAAACATTTCCGGAAAACAATAGTATTATTAGTTTATATATAAAATATATATATCTAATAATAAAATAGTGTATTTATCCTGCTTCAAGTGCTGTTGTGATTTCTTGTGTTTTTAAAAGCAGCAGAATTTAGTTGTTTATAATACTTTTCCATATTTAAACATATACTGCTCTCATTATAATATGAGTTTGTGGGTTAGGGATCCAACCTATCTCACAAACTAACATTATGCTATAAGACAAATTTCCACAGTCTCATTTCCCAAGTTATGTGTAATTATCTTTTTAACCAAATCAATCAATGCCATATATCTATTACTTCTCTAATAATTCACCAATGCACTTTTGATCTTCTAGCCATATAACTCTCAGCATCTCTAAACAACAAAAAATTACTATAAATATTAAATATAAATAACTAAAATAATTTTAACAACTGTCTCAGATTCTCTCTCAAAGAGATAAAAAACAGAAAAAGCCTGCAGTATAACCACATTCACGATATAAACAACAGCATTATATCCACCAGTACTATATTTCTCAATTCAAGATTTTTTATTAAAATTCATAATTTTATTTTAGTTAAACCAAACTGTTCTTAAAATAAATCAAAATTAATAAAAATTTCTATTCATTTATAGAATTAAAAATGTAATTCTAAAAAAAAAACTAGTAGTTTGAGCATAGATACTTCGGTACCGATACTTCTAATTGTAATTACATAATTGACACTTTGGTTTGAATTAACGGTTAATTATAACTAATTTCAAATCAAAATATTTGCTAAGGGCATAGTTATGCCCTTTGCAAATATAGTTAACTATATTTAAATTATTCAGTTAATTCGCGAATCTCATCTCTGCACGTCAATATTTGCAAATTAATATTCTTCTAATAAAATATTCCAAAATATAACAGTAACAATAAGATTAATTTTATTGTAATAATTTATGCAATAAAAATAATTAGTTTAATAATTAACTAATTAATGCAATAAAAAATATACAGGAATTTTTATCAGAAAACGTATTGTTTTTATAAATTTAAAAACGTGAAAAGAATAAAAAACCCACGATAAGCAGACTGAAAGATTTGGAAATTTGAAGAGAACAAATGTTCCATTATTTTTTCTTTATTTTAATTTAAGAAAATTTATTTAATATAAAGTTTAATCAGTCCTTTAGTAATTAATTTGTAAACCAAAAAATTCCGTAACTCTCTGTATTAATAACTCATTATTAGAAAGTTTGGAAAAAAATTACAGATCATACAAATAAACCAATAAATTTGCAAAACATGATTTAATTAAGTGTTCTCAAAATAAAAAATGACAATACTGTATATGATCTGTCATCAAAACCTTTGTTTCTAAAAACTTTTAAATGAAATGAAGTAACGAATCAAATTTTAACAATTTATTTAATTTTTTACAATTTCGTATAAAACTCGTGTTATTAATGTAGCTATATTATTTTACAATATAAAAATCCGTAAACATTTAGAATGTCATATGATTTCAAATTGAACAATTAGGGAAAAAATTTTGATATTATTGTATTTTGCGAAAAATCGCAATTTTATAATAAAAAATAGCAAAATAAATGATCTAATCTTCACAAATTATAAGATATTAATTTAAATTACCTTTCATATGAATATTGTATACAAGAAACTTGCGCTATAACATAAAAGTTAACGACCGTAACCGTAGCAGCCGAACGAATAGTCGAAAAGACTAGTGTCAAGAAAAGTCAAAAAATACTAATACTCACAAAATTCTTAGTAATGAAATCTGAAATTCACTTTTATTTATTTTGAGTTAAAATTATAATAATTAGATGGACATATAATACAAATACATTTTATTTAGCATAACAGCAAAGAGCAGTATATAACATTTTTAATTTGAATAAATATTGGAAATATTAAATGCAATAATTTTTAATTATTTTTTTAAATTCAAATTACAGTATGTAAATAATTTAATATTCAAAAATATTCGTATAAAAATATAGTGAGTACAGAAAGTGTTCGTTCACAGTTATATTAATTTTAAAAAAACTGTTATTTCTTAAAATCTATTAATTTAAATTGTAAACCAATCAAATATGTATAATAGAATATACTTTATTAATCTATGTAAGGTTTATATTTAAAAAAAATTACGCTAGGAATGAATGACATTAAACTTAAATGTCCTATCATGTCGACGTGTAAAAAATATTCGTACATTACACATTATTTGAGATGCTTACATTATTATTTTATTATTAATATTTTGTTGGATACCCTTTCGCATGAATAATCTGGAGCCTTTGTTGCATAAATTCAATGAGATTTGATGTCATTGAGCTAGATAAAAGATTCCATTCCTGTCGAAGAGCAATTTGTAACTAGTTTTTGATGGAAATTGTCCTGAATCTAATTTTTTCATCAAGAGCTTCTCATAGATGTTCTGTTGGATTGATGTCTGGAGACTGAAGGGGAAATTTCATAAATTTAGGGGTATCATATAATATCCATAGCCACATATTTAAGGCTATGGATCATTATCAAGATTAGAGTCATTATCATGCATGAAAACATAATTACAACGAAGGCCCACTTTCGTTGTACTGAACTGAAAATTATTTTTTAAAATATCTATAAAGCTTTGATTATTCATATTTCCATTAATTTTGACTAAATTTCCGATCCTAGAGACCAGTAGTGGATTTTGTCATAAGGGGGCCCGAGGTATGAGAGATTTTTGAGACCTTTTATTTTAGAAAATCAATTTTTTTATTTTTAAAAATTACAAGTATGTAACAAAATCGAAAAATAATATTTTTTATAATTTAACATTGTTCAATACAAGCTATAAAGCTAAATAAGGGCTCCTTAGGTTGCGGGGCCCGAGGCTGCCGTCTCCACCGCTTATGAGAAAGTCCGCCACTGCCAGAGACAATCATACAACCTCATACCTTGCCTAATACAAGCACAGAACCTTCTCCATTTTTCATTGTGAGAAGCAAATTCGTTGGATGCATCATCTCGGTTTCCTTCACGCCATTTGTCTATCATCCGATCCAAAAATGTTAAATATACTCTCGTCTGAAAATAATTTTTTCCATAAAATAAAAAATAATTTTTTCCATATCCCTGAGCTTTCATTCTCATATTTTTCCGCGAAGGCTAATCGCAACTTCCAATTTCTCTAACTGATGAAGAATTTCCTTCATGCAATATAACCATGAAAACCTTATCTGCACGCATTTCGAACTCACTACTTACAGATGCATCTAAGCCTCTATTTTTCAGTTCTACTACAAGTTGAGGTGCATTTGTTCTTGGGTTTTTCTTCAATTATCGCACAATAAACCGCCTGTCGATATAACTAAGGAGAGATAGTTGATCACTGCGAGGTTGGTTATACAATGCTTGAGAGTCCAAGAATCTTCCAATAATTGACAACATCATAGAATATAGTTTCCAAACCAAAACTGAAATTTGATATATAAGTTTTCCTGCTTCACAAACATTAGTCTTTTATGTTTTACGACCCATTCTAAATAATTTATATTACCTATATAAAATTTAAACGGAGTTTTAATTGTGTATAAGTTACGCCCAGACACCGAATTCGCACGAAGACCGAAAAAACAACCATAATACATTGTGGTCAGGTCCAAACGACCAAACACCGTTGCTCAACATTATTTCGTTTCGTGACCATGGTGAGACAACCACAACGCGATATGGGAAACTCCGCCAAAACCAATACACGTTCTGAGTGTTTTGAAACGACCACAGACAGTTCTGAAACAATCAGGATATGTGTTTGTAATAGTACGCTCCGGCGGCCGGATGGCCGAGTAGTAACGCTGTCGGCGTACCACGCAGGAGAATCCGGATTCGCATCCCGGATTTTTCGGGGTACTGATCCCGGCCTGACGATCCCCGTCCTTCACCATCCGGCCCCCTCCACGGGTGTGGGTGCAGCTCGTGATTGGAACTTGCCCCGCCCCTTAGTAATCTCCCTGATTGGAAAGAGGAGTAAAATATGTAAAAAAATAGTAGTGAAATTCCGCTACTAATACTGGAATTTTGACCGTTTAGAAATGTATCGGAGATGGCAACTAATTTACAATAAAGGAGAGACATTTTGGACATTTGGATACGAAACTTCAGTTATACGTATTTTTACAATATTTTTATTTTTTAAATCATAAATGAGGCCTTTCCAAATTTTAAATTTAAGTTTTAAGATTTAAATTAGCCAAAAAATATTTAAGTTAGCCTTTCCAAATTTTAAAGATTTTTAAAAAATTTTTTTAAATTTTTTCTTAAAAACTTTAAAAGATTTCAATAACACAATCTAACATTGAGTTAGGTCGTTTTGAACTGGTAACAATGGGTTGTGGCTATTGATTTTCATATTCTAATAATCTATATAATAATTTGTTTATCCTCATTAGTGTCACCATGGTCTATAAATATATATGGTCCTCCCACTCCTACCGATAACAAAGGAAAAAATGTTAAGGTCTAGATTTTAGTCACTAGGGCGGCGATGGTGTCAGTAACTCAGCCATAGCAGACAAATTTCTGTAGAGTTACATGTAGAATCTTATAAATCAAACGTAACATTGCAAAATATTTTTAGCAGGAATTTCGCTGTATTTTGATAAATTAGAATGAAAACACCTTAGAGTTATCCTTAACGTTTTATGGACTTAAACTTAAATGGTAAAAAATATTTCAAAATTTTTAACGTTAATTCACAACTATCATTTTTAAGTCGACAATATTGCAGTTGTGAACAGTTTTTTCTTCGATTCTTCAAATGTGTTTGAAATAATGCCAATTAATACAATTCTAATTGCTCCGAAATTACTAACGATAAGATTTTGTAATCATTAATTCTACAGACAATGGATTTAAAAAATTTTAAATAAAAATTGAAAATGTATTTCTGTGTAATGCCCAGTATAATAATTCCGTTTGAAAAAATAAATAATATAATTATTTGATGGGTTAATTATTGTATCTGAGCAAATAGATCATACAAATTCTGAAAAAACTTTATTAAAATTTATGGATCAGAATAGACATAATATGGGTATTTGAAGTAAAACTTTATTGCATTTTAATGTAAGCTGGTAAATAAGGCATAATTCCTCGATAATAGCAACATTATAATAGTTTGAAAAACTGCACTAAAGTGAATAAAAATATAGATATTCGAAAAAGCCGCGTTATATTGAAGCAGCGTTAAGCGGGGTCTTAAGGCTGGGTCTCACAGGAGAAAAAAGTGACGTCAGTACGCTGACGTAAATGCGTCGCGGACAAAAGTCAGCGTACCGATGTTAAGACCGAAAGCGTACGACGCGACGTAAATAAACGACGTCGTTTAGCTATTGGCTAATTACTGTGACATCATTTGAAGTTATCTGATTCAACATCACAGATTTCTATACATAGATGGCCTGCTCATTGTTTAAAAGTGAAACATTACTGGTGGGCTCAGTGGTGGGCTACTTTCACGAATGTACATTCAAAGCTATGGTAAATTGACTTTATTTTGGTGGCCAG
>AYEL01088701.1:0-14928 GCA_000484575.1 Olivierus martensii
TTTCTAATTATTTGTAAAATAGAATACTATTCCATTTAACCCACACCTATTGGGCAATATAGAATTTTGCACCTTTAAATAATTTTTCAAATTACATGATAGATATATAAACAATGGCAACCATATTTAAATATGTTATATGGGAATATCCATAGAAGGTAATTAGCGCATGAGAAATTATATAAGCTTTTTTAGAATATTTTATAAATTATAAAAACAAAATGATATTCCATAATACCCCTAGTTACACTAATTTTTGACTCCTTTTATACAAGAAAATGAGCGTTCCCCGATGCATTTGAAATTGGCACTGTTAATAAAATTTTCATACGTTAATTATGTCATTGTATTTGGGCTTTGATTGTTAATGAAAATAAGCGAATATAAACATACTATCAGGTTTTACTATTGATTCAAAACTTGTACGTAATTATAATTGCATTAGTAAAATGTGTAAAATTGGGATTTTGTGGACCCTCAGAAATTGGGGCCCCGGGCGCGCGCCCGGTGCGCCCGCCGTTAAATACGCCACTGTATATTATACGTTCCGTTTGTTGAGTCAATAGCGTATCAAGTACCAAAGCCCCTCCTCTTTTTTGTAGTTGCGGCCCTCCATATCTCTAGTAAACACGGCTATGGCCCTCGGGTTCATTATAATTGAACAGCCCTGCTCTAGAATAACAGCAAGTGGTAGACTTTTAACTTGGTTCCAAGTCAAAAAACCCAGCTCTTAGGCTAGTTTTTAAAATTATACAAAATGAAGATATAACAATTTTCTGTTTTTCTTAGAATTATTATTTTGTTTGCATTTTTAAAAATCTGATGGAAATTCACATAAACACTAGTCCAGTGGCAAAATGAAGATATAACAATTTTCTGTTTTTCTTAGAATTGTTATTATTTTGTTTGCATTTTTAAAAATCTGATGGAAATTCACATAAACACTAGTCCAGTGTTTTTCAACCTTTTTCATTGAGTGGCACCCCTGATTGAAAAATAAAAAATCGTGTCTACTTACCGGGTTAAGCCGGCCCTGTCGACGTGTACTTCAGGTAAAGGCGGACAGTTTTTTTTTTTGTCAACAGATGACGCCACTTTCCACTCAGAGTACTAAGAGGCAGGGCGATACCATTAATATAGGGAAGATCTGTTCTGCCAAATTTCTTGGCAGTCAGTAAGGGTGGTGGCTTAACGGGGGGTGTTTTATTGGAGTTTGACTATATATTTCAGTTAACTTCAAAATGTGATTGACCTGTTTTGCAGTGTTATTTTTATATTTTGATTTAAGCAAATTCAAAGTTTTGGTTAAAATAATTAATACTAAATGGATGATACTGTATAAGTATTCAAATTGGAAATTTTTTCTTGTCATTCTAAAAATTATTTCTAAGATCATTTATTAAAAATGGCAGTACATTTGTCGAAGCAGTTTTCCTTTAGAATTATAGTACTATTTCAACGTATTTATCTATTTCTTTATCTTTATTTATCTGTTCATATATCTCTTATCTTTTAGATAATTTTACAGAAGAATATTATTTCTATCTATTTTTTAGTGCAAGTGTTCCTTGCTCTATATCAGTACTATCCAATTATAATGAACCTGAGGGCCATAGCTATGTTTACTAGAGATATGGAGGGCTGCAATTACAAAAAAGGGGGGCGGGGCTTTGGTACTTGATACGCTATTGTCTCAACAAATGGAACGCATAAATATAACCCTTTTTGGAAACCAATTTTATTTCCAGATTAGAAAACCTTATTACAAAATTATATTTACCAGATTGCATCCAGTAAACATGTTAACAAAAAGTTATAAAATATAAACAGTTAAAAAATATAAAAATAGTATGTATGTACCTATTTAATATGATAAATGAGGACGGACAACAGCATTTACAAGGGCTGGATATTTACATCCATTCCTGTTAAAGAAAAATCTCCAAGGCAGGTTCTGAATCAATTCTTAACTATCTTCATGTTAGAAAATGCCATACATTTATTGTATCTGTAAGTTATAAGTCTGAACTTATGGTTTACAATATCTAAAAGTTCGTGTTATTTATATTTTGCATATTATTTATTAATCTTAGGTATTATATTATTGATATGACATATTTCATTTAGCTATAGAGATTTAGCCATTGCTGACCTCTCTAAATTAAATAATACAACTAACAGTTTAAAGAATGGCATTTATTTATTAATATCAACTTACATCATTGCTATTAATAATGTTAACCTGGAATTGCATCTTGTCTGGATATTATCTATTAAAAACAAGATGTCAGACAAAAAGCAGTACTAAAAACACACAAAATCAAAGCACTACGAGCAGTGAACTAAAATATTAACGTTTATTATACAGTGGTAAAAAACGCTTTCGGTATACTACGATACCATCCTTAGTTATGCATACAATAGAACAGTTTTTTTTTTTTAAATTCTAGAACAAAAATAAAAATAAAAACAGTTGTCATTCTTATGTTTTGGTCGGAAAGAATCATAGAAAACAAATTTTTTTTAGAAGGTTGCAAGGTTTCAAAAATATTATAACAATATTATTAAATTTAGCAGGAATAATAATATTAATGTTACAATGTAAAAATAAAATAAAATAAATAAGGTAAAGTTCTTCATCTGTTAAGGGTTAAGATACGAATTAATAGTCCAACTTGTTACCAGTAAAATTTTATTTTCGTTCTAGAATTTTTTAAAAAACTGTTCTATTGTATGCATAACTGAGGATGGTATCGTAGTATACTGAAAGCGTTTTTTACCACTGTATAATAAACGTTAATATTTTAGTTCACTGCTCATAGTGCTTTGATTTTATGTGTTTTTAGTGAGACTTGAAGAAAGCAGTTTCTAAATTTCTTTAAATTTAAATTTGTGAAAAAGCAGTTCATCACCTGTTGCAAGTTTAATTGTAAAATTATGTGAATTTGTTGCTTTTTCTCATTTATGTAAATCATTCTGTCTAGTTTTTGCCTAACACATTGAATCATCTATATGTAAGACCATTTGCTCATCACTTCAGCCAGAGTTCTTTCCATATTTCTGTCCTGACCTTGTCCAATACTCATTATCCATTATTGTGTCATTTTCAAACTTATATCATCATGAGCATTCTTATCATCATCATACTCTTCATCATTTATATTTATTATTATTGTAGCGTGAATTGTTGAAAATGTGGAATTATGCTGCCATTATTTACTAACACCATTCTGCAATGTGGAATGATGGACTCTTCTTCAAAATTCAACTAACACATTATTTTGAAGATTTGTTTTATGGAGTTTCATGCTAGGCAGCTTGACTGTCATCATTGCTAATTGCTGTGTCAAATATCAAATTGATAGACAGGCCAGACTTGACATCCAGCCAATGACGAATAAATAGCACTAACTGCCAATAGTGCTATTTATTCGTCATTGACTTAGTGTTATAGGCAGTTTTTATATCTTGTTACAAATTGACATCCAGCATTACATGCATGGAATTCACCTTTTTGTTCAGAAAACAATATGGTGCCATAACATTGTGGAAATGCAATCATCTAACATCAGTAATTTTTGATTCAGAATTATTGTTAAAAAATTAAATATAATTTATTTTATTATTATAATTAATTATTTTTTTTTCTTATGTAAAATTCAGAGAATGCAAAAAATTTCAGTATCAATTATTTATATAAACTGAGAAATATCTGTATTTGTTGATGATGATTATTTTAAATAATAATTAGCATTTCTACAATACCTTAAATTATTTTATATGTTCTCATAAAATAATTATAAAACTAAAAATATTTGTAATTTATTAAAATGTAAAATTAAAAAATTATATTATTAACACTCCAAATGGAATTGAAAACTTTATAAAAAACAAACCAAGCATCCAAAGCCAAATTGACACCTAGTGTGATAAATTACAATTAAACTGTAATTTTAATAATAATTTTTAAATTAAGGCTACAGTGCCTATTGTGTTAATAATTAATTATTTTTAAATTTATGCCAAGATAGTACCATCTAGTAATTAATAATTAAAATATAATTTTTAATTAATTTTTCTGAAATTAAAAATTTTGAACCAGGAACTTGGGATAATGCCCAACATGATAATGCCCATGTTAAACAATTAGACTATCATGGCATCAGTGTCAGTCTGAAAACTATTTCAGACTGACATTCTATTTCAGAAAGTTTACATAATGATTAATTTCAAAAAATTATCAGACTAGACCAGCAGTGGGCAAAAGGCGGCCCGCGAAGGCATCTTATACGGCCCGCCACATAAATTAGAACACATTACAGTTTTAAGGCCCACATTTATAAAATTCTACTTGAAAAGAAAAAAAAATAATGGATACTTTGTAGTGTAAAATAATGGATACTATCGCTAATATACATGTACACTACCGAGTTACTCCAAATTTTAAAGATATAATTAACCATGAACATAATAAATTTCTTCATTCACATTAAATTGTAAATTTGTTTTTACAAAATTAATTATGTAGGTAGCTAATATTTTGTAATATTCTGATGTAATAGGTTGTTAGCAACAGGGCTGGGGAGCTGGCTTGAAATAAGTTAGGCTCTGGCACCGGCTCCAGAGCCACAGTATATTCCTGCTGTGGCTCCAGCTCCGGAGTCATTGTTTTATAACTGATGATTTAGCTCCGGCTCCATCACTATAAAAGTTTTTTTGGTGTGACCGCTACCATGAAACATCACTTACCTTACTATCACATCATCATTTCCTTTTTAATTGAATATATTGTGTTATTATAATAATTTATTTTATATGAATATATTTAAAGTTTCAATAAAATATTTATTTTGGCAAATGGCATTAATATCGATAGTCAGAAAATCAAAGACATCTCGCGTATAATTTATCAGTTTCAAATTTTTATCAAATTTTAAGTGTGCTAAAGTAGGGATAGGCTTTTTGAAATTTTTATTGAATTTTGAGTGCTAAAGTCGGGGTAGGCTTATACACGGGTTGCACATTTTTATCAATTTTCAAACTCTAAAGTTGGGGTCAGCTTATATTCGAGTATATATGGTAGATAGATAGGAGCTGGAGCCAGCAGAAATATTAATGGCTCTGGCTCTGGCTCCACTGAATATAATCAGCTTAGCTCTGGCTCAACTTCAGCTCCTCCAAAACTTCCTGGCTCCATGGTTCTGGGCTCCGACTCCAGCTCCAGCTCCCTAGCCCTGGTTAGCAATCAATCAGTTTGATAAAATACTTATGAATTAAAGAAAATAATCTGAATTTATTAATTCATAGGATGAATTATTTTCTAATGTTTCTAATGAAAAAAAAAAATAGTTTCTACAGATGCTTGTGGAATCTTTGCATACAAACAAAAATTAAGAAAATAACATAAGAAAAGTATATTTTAAAAATAATATTGATACACAAACATATTCTTTGTGTAAGTATCGCAAAAGTGGCTACATATGGTAGCGAGATTGACCAGAACATGTGCAGATAAATTGGCGCAACCATTATTCTTGTTCCGTATGATGGTGAGAGGAATATGTTTGTGCAAGAATTAATCTTGCTTGAATGTGAGTAATCATTTTATGTCAAAGTAGTTTTTATTAATTATTAATAGAGTAGCTAATGTTATCATCAATAATTTCATTACATAATTACATAATAATAATTAATAATACATAATTACGGCATCGTAAGATTAAATTTGCCTTAGGTACTTTTCAATTTTTATACAGTCTGCTTCATCCTGAAAATTGTTTATCTGGCCCTCAGCAGAAAATAATTGCCCACCCTGAACTAGACTGACACTGGTGATCCCAGGTGGAATATTTATGTAGCTATGAGCCTTCTTGGTTACATAGATATAACATACACTAGTTATAATTACATTAGTTTACTTTATAAAAATATTGAATTAGTAAATTAATAAATTTAGTTTTATAATATTGTGTTAAATTAATTAATTCATGATATGTATATGAATAGTAATAATATACAATATATAATAATTATTATTTATAAATTTATTATATATAGAAGTTTCATTATGTTAATAAAAAATAATGTATTTATCTTTAGATCTATGTATGTCTTTGGAGGATTTAATGGACAGATGTTAAATGATGTTCAGCGATTTACTCCTGGTAAATAATTTATGAAGTTTTTAATTAATTAAATATTAATATTAAAATTCATACATTTTTAAGTCATGTTTTACAAAAAGTTGGCTATATGTATTCACTTTGTATATCTGTCATCAAGATTTGTTGAAATCAGACATAACAATGAATTGTAACTTTTAGCAGATCATTGCTTATTAGATGGTAAATGCCTGTTAAATTTGAGGGTGCTATATGAAATCATCATGAGCAACTGTTTAAAACATTACAATGTCAATATTTCTGAAATTATTAATCACTTGTGAATAATTCATTTGAAAGTATTAGATATATTTTATAATAATGGTCTTATATAATTACTTTCTCTAACTTTTGGCTGATGTAAAATATTTCAAGAATAAAAAAAAATTCAGAGAATTCAAATTTGAGATGATTATTCCTTTTTATTCTAGCTATATGATGATTAATTTTGAACTTTTTATATGACCTTATTATAAGATAATATACACCCAGACCCCACTTTGAGTTGATTCAGTTTGTTTGTTTGTTTTTTTAAATTGTGTCATAAAATAAAACAATATTTGATTTGAGTTGTAAAATTCTGTATTTGTATTGTTCTGGGAATCATTTTTCCTTTGGTAAAACAGTAGCTTGCATTATATAGTTTGATTATTGCTCCCAATACATTTATATCTGAGGCCCTTGTGCCATTAAAAACAATCAACCAACCAACCCAATACATTTATATATACGGACTTTTGGTGCTACAATACATAAATAAACAAAATCCATTTATTTTGTAATCATTATCTTTAGAAAATTGATAAAAGTCATATTCCTGATGTTTTCTAATTGCCATTAATGCAACCAAATACAATACAATATGGCATAATGAAAATTTTATAAATAAACAATTACATTAAGATTTAAATATTTTTATCTAAAAACACTATTTTTATTTAATTTATTGAATCTATAGTGTTAAGTTATTTCACTCAGCTTTGCATCGTCAATATGGCCGCTAGTAGAAGATATATATATATTTTAATTACTAACTGGGAAATTTATATTAAATATGTAATCTCAAAATAACATCATAATGTATTGCAAAAAATATATATGTTATGTGTAATTAAATTGTATATATAACAATTGTATAAGCTAAATTCAAGTGAATTGATATAATCATCCATGGGAATGGAAGCTAATTTCCAATACTTAATGTCATAAAGTCGGAAGGAATACAAAACAACCGGGAGAAAGTTGAATCAGTGAATGGAGGGGGAAGAATAGACAGCGAAAATAAACAGAAACGATAACAACAGAGAGAGTCTGTAGAACAAGGCTGACAAAGAAGGACAAAACTATCGGTCCTCTGGCTGAACTTCTGAAGTGAACTGGACTCTATTCTGAAGACATTCTTATGAGAAGAACTCTCTCTCTCCCCAGGTATGTGATTTCCGACATGCACACACACCATATACATTAGGTACATGGTGAGGATTTCCTCAAGTGACACAAGATATATATATTAATATACTAATAAACACATTTTATTTTTTTTGGAACTTTAAATTCAGTAGTTACTTCTTTCCCATCTATCTTGGACCCCTGTGGGCCACTTACTTGCGCACGAAAGGCTCAGCTATCGAATAACAAACCACGAAACTTACAAGCATCACACTGCACTGTTCTTCAAACTTCTCTCTAGTAACATCACACTGCATTGTTCAGTTTCTGCTTCAAATATAAACTAAATGTGCAGTACATACTGTGGATGATTCTTACAATTTTCTGTTTGTTGAAAATAGTAGTTCCAGTTCTTTATCCTCCATATTTCAATGTTTTTATACAAATTATATATTTTTGTTTGCATTGTTTCAGTCTTTGTCATATTTTTGAAGAGCACATCTTCAATGCAAAGTGGAGTTTGAATGTACAGTAGGGTCTCAACATTCGCAGGGGTTACGTTCTCGAAAATTGGCGCGAAAGTTGAATCCGCGAAAGTTGAAGTTAAGATCCTATGGGAAAACGGGAGTTGGGGGCTGAAGTGTATTTACTTAATGTGGAACAATAAATAGTAAGTATAGTACTGTATAATTACATTTAATATTTATTTAAAATTATTATTACAATGAAGAAAAAGTTAAAGTACAGTACATACCAGTTGTATGTTACATACTGTATAAGGCGATAACGGTTCCTGAATTTGTCGAACCAAGTTTGGCTATGTTCATTTGGTTGGTTATGCGAGCTACTTTTCTATGCTAAGTTATTCGGCAATCTACTCTTATATAGATCACGTTCCCCCAACCTGATATATAAGTGGCCAAATGGCTGAGTGGTAATGCTGTCAACAGGCCACACAGGAGGACCCAAGCTTGCGTTCTGGGTCTGATATCTTCTGAAAAGTTTTTTGGGATGCTGGGCCCAGCCTGGCGATCCCCATTTTTTACCATTCAGCCCCTCTCTACGGGTGTGGGTGCAGCCTGTGGTTGGAACTGACCCCGCCCCTTAGTAATCTCCCTGATTAGAAAGGGGTGTAAAATATGCCAAAAAAACCTGATATCTGATTATGTACAACTATGCAGTTAAATGTGCTCACTCACTTCAGAGGATCTACTCTTTTAGCCTTAAAAACTTTAAAGAAATTAAAAACTTTATTTGTGTATTTAAAAATTTATTTATTACTTTTAGTTATTTTAATTCAATAAATAAAACAAATATATTAAAATAAAATATTTTTATTTTTCTATTTTGGAAAATCAAAGTTAGAAAAACAACAGATTGATTATAAATTCACAAATTACAAGAAATGCTGATTGATTTAAAAAAAAAGTTAATGTGAAATTTGGCATTGTTTAGAGCTCACAATATTTTCATAGTTAGGTTGATATGAAGAAGTGGCCAATCTCAGACAATCATCCAAATGATCATTTGTAATTTGGTTTCTTGACTTTTTATGACATTCATATTTGAAAAAGCAGATTCTGATAAGTATGTCGATCCAAAACAAGACAGAATTTTTTGCAATATCAATTAATATTGGAAACTTTTCATGTGTATACTTCCAAATGATAAAAAAATTATTGATTTGATAATTTTAACGAAAAATAGATAAACAATAGCAATATATTTAAAGAGAATTATAAAATAATACGAAATAATGATAAATAAAATATTATTATGTTTTCAGTTTTTATTAAATTTGTAAGGTGGAATAAACAAGAGATCGACCAAAAATTGCTCTGCAATCAATGGGTTGAACACCCCTGGACTATAACATAAATTACCATCATCAGTAGAAACTACTATATTTTTTATTTAAACTGTGAATTTTCTAATTTTATACATGTATTCTAATATGTTGTTAAAATATATAAAACACAAAAACAAAACATATTTTTCTAACAATGCTTTTTCACAAACAACTGTTATAGATATTAAAAATAAAATGCATCAATGAAAACAAGTATTTCATTAGCACTTGAATTACATACATTGCATTTACAATTTTTGATACTCTTTAACAACTTGCCAATAGTGACATGGAGTCTGACAGATCCCACTTAAACTTTATTTCTAAATTTAAATATAAAAATATTTCAAAAATTTCTTAAAAAAATCTCTATTTTCTAAGTTTCACCTCTATTTGTTTTTGCTTTGAGTTTAAACTTTTTGTTTAAAAAAAATATATATATAAAGTCTATGTTACCTCATACTGTTACTTATGTTCATGGATATCTTATCATTACACTAAATAATGTGCTAAAAAATAATTACCACATGATTGCACTGTGATGATGATACAATTTACAACTGGGTTTTTTTTTTCTAATTTTTATATATTGCTTTTATTTTATTTTCATAATAATAATGAATTATTTATAGTTCATATTAAATTTATTTTTCAGTGCAAATTAACCATATTTTTATGCAATTTGAATATAGTATGCAAAATTCTGAAAAAAAATTAACTTTATATAATATATATTACTATTCTATTCCTGAAAAATTATTTGATTATTAATATCTATTATATGGAATTAAAACAAGTTAAAATTTTAACAAGAGGAATGAAAAAGCAAGGATGGATTTGGACTCAGAAATGGCTTCACATCTGGTTTCAAACATAACAAATTACAGTGGTACCTTGCAATTTAATTTTTGTGATATGCATCATGTATACAGAATTGTATGATGTCATTTGTTATTTTTTCAGTTCTTGTTGGGCAGCTTTGGTGTTTGCCCATGTTGTTTGTGTTAATTTTCAATTTTGCATTTTTCAGAAAGTAAAAAATTTATGCATTCATAGTTGTTGTTATTTTTTTGAATGAAATGTAAAAATGGGTTCAAAGAGAACTGACCAGAGGAACAATTCCGGAAAGAACAACACTTGATTGAGCATAGAGAAGAAGAAAGAAATTGTAGATAAAGAGCAAAAAGGTAGAACAGTTAAGATGTAATTCATGAGTGTGGCATTCATAGGACAACTGTGTTAAAGTTTTGGAACAGAGAGAGAAGATTATGGGTGCTAGGATGTCTGCTGGAGCAATAAAGATTTTTGACAAGAATAGATCTTTTATCAATGAAGAGATGGAAAAGCTGCTTCTTACCTGGATTATAGAAAGACAGATGAAGAGAGATCCAGTAACTCAGGCAATGATCTGTGAGAAGTCTAGTTTAAATTTAGAAGAATTGCAGAAGAAAACTCCAGGATATATCTCAGATCAAACTAAGAAATTTAAAATGAGTCGAGACTAGTTTCACAGATTCCAAAATAGGACAGGATAAAGAAGACTTCATTTCAACATCCAAGAGTTAATAAACTGTGTGTATTGTATATAAAATAGTGTATTTTTGTAATTTAGTGTGTTATAAATAGTAAAATACATATAGTAAAGAAAATAATATAGTGTATTTCTCTCACCTTCCCATTAGTGGAAGTGGGATGGGACTCTGACAATGAATTAATCTGTTTTTCATAGTCTTATATGGAAAATATTGTCCCACAATTCGACAGTTTCTCAGTTCAACACTAGGTCAGTGACAGATTAGTGTCGAATTGTGAGGTACCACTGTACACTTCTATGTTTTGATAAAATTTGAATTTGTCTGTAATAAAAGCAGAAGCAAATGCATGCCTTGTTTGTTTATGAAAAGTTTTACAATGTTTTGAAATATGATAGTTAATTGTTTTTAGTTAAGTAGACTAGATTAAAAAAAAATACAAGTATACATAAAAAAATTATTGTTTTTCTGTTGGAGAGAGAAAATTTTTCTAAAGAAAAGCTAATTAAATTTAAAGAAATTAATTAATATTTTATTAGCATATATAAGTTTTAACTCAAATTATGACCAGAGCTGGATTTACATTTTTAGGGGTCCTAGGACAAGCAAGGCTTTGGGGCCCCTAAAAATTCAAATCAGCTATGTCTAATTTTAAAGGCTCCTTATAAGTTATAAGGAATCTTTAAAATTTTACTTTCTATCTAGCACTTTAATAAAAACCCATTTTTTTTATTAAAAATTTATAAAAGTTGAAAACAGATTGATAGTTTTGGGGCCCCTAGAATTGATTCTTTTTATTAAAAATTTATAAAGTTGAAAATTGATTGATAGTTTTGGGGCCCCTAGAATTGTGGGCCCTAGGATTCGGCCTATTGGTAAATCCGGCTCTGATTATGACCATTTATACTTATAACAGTGATGTAATCAATAAATTCTATGATTGGTCAATGTAGTTTCATGGCTTCAAATCCCTGACCCAATGGTCTGATATATGGAAAGCATCCTTTTTTTTGTGTCTGTTTCTTAATAGTTTTGTTCAATATGTTTATTAAAATAATATATAGTATTCTAATAAACATTAGTAGTAAGAAATTCATAAATTTTAAGGATATTTATAACTTACAACAGTGGAAATCAAACTGAATCCCATCATAAATCAAGGATTACCTGTAATTAATTTTTAATGTCAAACTCCATATTTTTGTATATGGAAGTCATACAAAAATTAGTGTGGGATCTGTGAATGTCAGGCTGATTCGAGTGCAGAATAAGTGCGCATGGGGGTCCGAGTTAGAGAGGAGTGAATATATGGGAAAATGATAATGCTTATTTATATATAAATTCATGTTTATTTGAAAGAGAATAAAAAATTAAATTTGTGAATTGGTTACAAGAATAAAAAGAGAAAATCAGAGAAACGATCTGTATTATATATGAACGGAACGGACTACATTATCAGATCTGTTGACAGCAAACAGGTTGAAATATCGCTCCTCAAACACAACACATCTGGAAGAGTTGGATGTTTCAGACAAATCAGAACTAAGTTATCCAAGATCTAGATTCCTTCTTTTTCAGAAAGGACAACCTCTCTCTCTAATCTCTCTTTCCTTTCTTTTTCTCCTTCAAGTCATTTGCTCTCTCTCTCTCTCTCTCTCTCTCTCTCTCTCACTCTCTCACTCTCTCACTCTCACTCTCTGGGAAAGATATGATTCATTCATTGATATAACTCTGATGTTTTTTGATGTTTATATAACTTCCATTCTCACAGTCTGGCTCACCCACTATTTTTGCATGAAGACGATTCCCAACCTGTTTTATTTATATTTATTTAAAGTAAAGGAGTTAATGATAATAATCGATGGGGAGGTTTAACGAAAGCAAATTTTCATTTCGTTGATTTTTAATGCATTTATAAGAGTACATAAAGATGATAATAAAATTGACAAATGACAGTAGTAAAATTGATTATACAAAATTAAATGATATAATAATACAATTGATATAATAATGATATAAATCAGTTAATATAGTAATATAATCGTTTGAATAAAAATATGTGTTACAATAATATGCAAAAAAAATATCAATGATAATCATATAAAAAAAAAAGGCAATAAAATAAAAGTTTCAGCTTGGTCATGGTTAGCTCTTCACAATGGACCAATGTTTTGCAATTTTTTTTCAATCTGTTAGTTATTTTACATAAACTAGTCTGGTTACTTTTTGGTTTATAAGTTTTTCATTTTTTTTCTTAAAAATCAAGAGGATTTATTTCATATAATGAAACAGAAACGAATCTTGTACTATAATTCATCAATTTGTGATTAATTATCAAAAAGGCAGATATTGGCAGTTACTCTATAATGTAACAACAAAAACTGAAAAATTTCCTAATTTTTAAAAATTTTAAAATACAGTAAAACCTTGATTTTACGGACTATAGGGGGCAAGACTTGTCCATTAAATCAGAAAGTCCGTAAAATCGAAGTAAAATTTTTTTATAAACATTAATTAGCATTTTCAACCGTAAATCGAAGTAAAATTTTTTTATAAACATTAATTAGCATTTTCAACATAAAATAAAATTTTTTTATAAACATTAATTAGCATTTTCAACATACCTGTCATTTTTTATAAACATTAATTAGCATTTTCAACATACCTGTACTAATTAATGTGACTTATGCCTGCTGTACTAATTAATGTGACTTATGCCTAAAAACTGTATTATTTTACATGAGTATTTAAAAATTAAACTAAATTACTTACATACATGTATATTAAATTTAGGTAAGTTGTTAAAATATTACCTGTATACATATATATTAAATTTAGGTAAGTTGTTAAAATAAAAATGACGCACAGGTATATTAAATTTATGGTAAGTTGTTAAAATAAAAATGACGCATTTGCAATATAAGAGAGTGTTATGTGCTGGATGTAGCTATACTGTAGACAGTTTATGCAAATATTGTATTAAGAGCTGGCATAGCTATACTGTAGACAGTTTATGCAAATATTGTATTAATATTATTTATTTTATCTTTTGGGATGGTGTCCGTAAAATCGATGTTTTACTGTATTTATTATAACTATAACTAATCATATTTTATTAGGGACTAGCAGACCCGTGCCCGGCGTTGCTTGGGCAGTTCATAGCATTGTACTTAAATTTCTCTTTTTCTTAAATTATAACTTTTTAAATGACCTTCAGGATTTTATTCAATGTATTCTGAAAATCTTTCCCATATAGATACGTTTTCCATTTGAAATATGTGTCTTTTTGTATTTTCCCTTTCTTTGTCTCTCTTTCTCTATTAGAATTCATTCTGTCAATTTGTTCAATCTTTTAATATTTGGATTTAATTTGAGAAAATGAATCTTTTAGCAGGAGGAGTTACATAATCTAAATTAGCCATTCTCAACCTGCAGCCCTCCAAGCTATTGCATGCAGCCCAGAATGCACATTCATGAATTTAAAGAAAGCATGGAATACTTTTCCCACATGCAAAAAAAAATTCTGGTACAGTATAAAAAAAAATTTTTTTTAAACTGGAAAAATTAGAATTTTCCTAACTTGCTAGGTCCTTCCTGACTGGCTGGATATCCCTTTTTGCGACTGAATCAGTGTACCGATTCCTATAAATAGAGTATTGTTAGAAAAATCTAACCCTCGAATTTCTGCGACAGCCAAAATTTTTTGTCATTATTCATAATTTAAACATTAAGGAATAAAAATTAAATTAAAATTATAATTTCTCTAAAAAGACAAAATTCGCAAGTGGCGCTATAACTTAATAAGGGCTAACATTTAATGATTCTGTGTACAAATATGTCTACAATTTGAATGTAATAAATAAGAATAAATATAATCATCTGTTAATAAAAATTCTTTGTTAAATCCAAATTATTATTTAAAATATTTAGGTGTGCCACCAAATTTTAAAATATTAAAATGTGTTCCTCAACAGAAAAAAGGTTGAGAACCACTGCA
>AYEL01088702.1:0-22336 GCA_000484575.1 Olivierus martensii
ATCTTATCATAGCTTACGAAAATGCCTAAGGATGGAAAGAGAAAGTGTTACTTTTCGGATAATTACACAAAAGAGTGGTCTTTTATCAAGAAAGGACGTACGGATCAGGAAGCGTTGTGTGAGATTTGTAGCTGTTTCATCTCAGTAACTCACGAGGGTAAGGCAGATGTGAGGCATCACATTTCTACGAAGAATCATACAAATAGATTCGCAGTAGCATCAACATCAAAGCCTATTTCTACATTCATGATTAAAGAAGATACCCAGGAAGAACTGCTCGTTGCTGCTGCAGAACTAACAACAGCTTATAAAGTTGTCAAACATCATCAATCCTTCAGTTCTCTTAACTATACCGTAAAACTGAATGCCACAATGTATCCTGACTCCAAAGTCGCTGCAAAGCAGTCTACAGCCAGGACCAAAGCTACAGTGATTGTTAAAAATATTCTCGCACCACACTCCGTGTCTGAATGCATAAAAAAATTGCAAGAAGTTTCATTTTATGGTATAGGCACCGACACATTGAACCACAAGGCTGAAAAGATGTTTCCTTTAGTTGTTCAATACTTTACTGAAACTGACGGAATCCAACAGAAGCTGTTGAAGTTTGATTCGCTGAATAACGAAACATCAGAGACAATTGCAAAGTTTTGTCTAGACACTTTAAGACAACTGCAAATACCATTAGATAAATTAATCGCTTTTTGTGGAGACAATACCAATACCAACTTCGGAAGGCTTCATCGACATGGCCAGCAGAATGTGTTTCACCAAATTAAAGAAGAACTAGGAAAAAATGTAGAAGGATTGGATGCCCTGCCCATATTCTCCACAATACTATATCAAGCGCTGCTGGAGTCTTAACTATCAACATTGAAATAATCGTCATGAAAATATTTAATTATTTTTCAATATACACGGTAAGGACAGAGAAGCTGAAAGAGTTCTGCTTATACGTTGATGTCAATCATCAGACTCTTCTATCTCACTCAGAAACAAGATGGCTGTCGTTAATGCCCGCAGTTAAGAGAATTCCTAAGCTTTGGATTCCATAAAAACAATTTTTTGATGCCGAAGACAGGCAACCTAAAATAATTTCAGATTTTTTCAGTAGTCCGATCAGTGAAATTTACTTCATGTTTCTGCAGTCAAACTTGGCTTTGTTTGAAAAAAATATAAAAAGCGTGGAGAAGAATAAAGTCTCAATAATTGAAATAAGAAATATATTAATCGACACTCAAAAATGTCTGATTGGGTGATGATTGAAAACACTATTATATACCTGACTAAAAATGTTGTGAAGATTTCAGGCGACAATTGTTTTCAGCAATATATGTATCTGAAGAGCTTTTTAGAAACTAAGCGTGACTCAGAAGAATGGAAGTCTAAACACTCCGTGGAAGAAAGGTGGATTTACTTTCTTAAGGAAATCGAAAATCCTGAATGCAAATGCCAACTGCTAAAATTATGTGAATATTTGTTTTCTATTCCAGCACACAACGTCACTGTGGAAAGAGTATTTTCGCTGATGTCGGCCCAGTGGACTGATGAAAGAAATCGACTGCTGCCAGGGACTGTGGAATCAATCTTACAGTGCCAGTTTAACTACAAGCTGACTTGCATGGAGTTTTATAAATACGTAAAAGAGAAAAAAGACTTGCTGAAAAAGGTGAAATCTTCTGAAAAATATGGTGTATCAACTACTTCTGCCACAACAAGTTCCATGTAATTTTGTTCTAAATAAAAAGTAATTATATTAAATAAATTTTTTACTTCATTTCTACACCCCCATCTCAGTGTGTCCCGACGAGGTCCCAGCTAGATATGGCAACCCTAGATGAGACCATATTCTTCAAGAGATTTAGATAATGCTAAAAGGATATTCAATTACAGGTATTAGATTGATTTATTTTATATGTATATCTTATAATGCAAGTTTTCATTGATCATAATTATTAATATTCTGATATTCAAGTAAAATATCAGAAAAAATTAAAATTCTATTCTTTAAAGACAAAAAGAAATATTCAAATTAAATATATAAATTTTCAAATATATGATATAAAAACTTATATTTTATAAATATAATAAATTTTCATTTGTATATTATGTTTAATATATATATTATATAGTAAATATTTGAAAATTGTTTAAGTTTCATTTTACTTTTTACATTATATAAACATTTATGATAATATGATTTACTATCATAAATGTTTTAACATTTATGATTAAAGAAATTCTATTTTTCAAATTATCAAGAGCAAGGGATAGGATTGAGAATGCTTTTGGCATTTTAGCAGCTCAGTGGAGTGTGTTCAAACAACGATTAAGAACAATGCCTGAAAGAGCAGTGCATATTGTTCTTGCTGTATGTGCATTACATAATTTTCTTCGAAGTAAATTTATTACTAAATCATTGTATTTTCCTGAAAATTTAATAGACTATGAAGACATCTGTTCTGGAACTGTGATACTTGGACAATGAAGAAATGAATCTAATGCAATGATCAATTTAACATCACAAAGACATAACAATAGTAGAGAGACTAAGAATATTACACATAATTTTTATAGCTATTTTAATACTGTTGGTCAAGTACCATGGCAATGGAAACATTGTGTTTCTGTTAACAGAGCATAGACATTTATAATTTTTTGAATACCACAATTTAAACTTGTTCTAATGAGGTGTACCCAATCTGGGGCATCCCTGTTTTCTTCTTTATTTTCTGTCTTTTGATGCAATTGAGCAAGAACCTTTTAATTTCTTCCTAAAAAGTAATTATGCATAAATGTGTCATATGATAATTATATCTGCATATCCCATTTTTGCATAAAAAAATCCATGTGTCAATTTCCTGCTATGATGGGCAGTACAAGAATAAAATTTTTAATTATTTTTGGCACAGATTCTAAAAATAGCTTCTGCCATTTGCTCATAGTGATTCCTTTTGCATTTGCATGACATCATTAGTGAGTACGGATTTTGTATTAGTTAAACTTTAATTAAATATTTAAACAAAAATTAATTAATAGTGAGTGTCTATAATAACTAATTGCCTAATTGACAATAAAAATATTCACATTGTTTTATTAATTTTATTATATGACTTGTGTGCATCAAGGAAAGATGCCACATCTATTTTAAACTGTTTGTCTATATTCTTATGAAAATATCTATCCAAAATTTTCCTTTTGTATTTGAAATTATAAACATGTATGCATAAAACAAAAATACCGGGTAATTAAAGTTTATATAGTTTAAAGCTGATTATTTCTAAAAACAAGATACTAAGATTTCTTTGCAATTGGAAATAACATAAGCACCTGGGCCAAAATTTGGGAGATATTAAACAAAATAATAGTGATTTATATATATTCAATCCTTTTTTAAACATCTTAAAAGAAATTGGACAGTTAATTATGATTTAAAAATTTATATGGAATTTTTGAATTTCATATATAAATTAAGCATAATTTACGAGGGTTGTTCCGAAAGTAAGTTTCGTCATTTTTTTTGAAAGAGAAGATGGTACACCAGGTGAAACAAACAATCACCATAAGAATCCACATCCGTTGCTGGTTCAACGAACGAAGGAGCATCAGTGGAGGAGGAATGATGCATGAGCAGAGTGCCGAAGAAGAGAAAATAGCAGCAAACAGGCATGCCTGAGGTTATTCGAGTACAAATCACGATGGCAGACAGACGTGTACTGACAACGTGGTCGCCAATGGAAGTGCGTGCTGTTATCTGGTATGAATGGGCACATGGGATAGTGTGTCCATCATCCATGAATGCCTACAGACCATGTATGGTGAAGAGGTCATGTCTCGTCAAACGATCACTGGTGTTGCATGTTCAGTGAAGGAAGGCAGTGTGTGGAGGATGAAGGTCAAAGTGGGCATCCCTCCACATCCACAAATGAAAACAACATTGCTAGAGTACAGGACATGGTGTTAGTGGACAGGCGCATAACGGTATCAGATGTGGCGTCCACGCATTGCAGGGCACCAAGTTTTACCAGAGTGGTTTCTTCAAACTGATCGCACGCTATGACAAATGTCTCAATGTCGATAGCAACTATGTCGAAAAATAGTGCAAGGTGTATAGTTCATGATGCCATGGTGTATTTTTTTTGGCAATAAAGTTTCCGTGTGAAAAAAAATGACGACACTTTCGGAACGTCCCTCATACATATCATATTATAAAAAATTTATAAATCATAAATTATCTATTCCTAACTTAAAATCTCATATAATCTACATAAAATCATAATAATGTTTATGAATAATTAAAAAAAAGCCATTAATAATAATAATTTGTAAGATAAAGCTCCCTAAACAAAGCATTTAATAGGGGAGTGTTTTTGTTGACATTTAGAATGATGCCAGTAATGGATATGTCTGACTTCTCCTCCTTAGACAAATTGCAATATGATTTTTATTACAGTAAGAATGTTATTAATTAAATAATCTAGTCAATGTGAGTCTTTTTATGATAAATCTGTTTGAATGCTGGTTTATAAAAGTTGTTTAAATTTATATATATGTAATATCAAATTATGTTATCAAAATAAAAATTAAGGAAGTAGCAGAACAGTTTACACAAAGTTTGAGAGAGGAGACTTGTAGGAATTAAAAGAATTTTGTTGAAAATAGGATACACCAAAATTAAGATATGGTACTTCAAAATGCAGATCCAAATTGGCTACACATCACATCAATCCTGCATTGTGATTCTGTCACCAATTCAAGGTTTTAAAAACTTTATTATAGAACATTTTCTAGAAATAATGTTTATTTTGTGTAGACTTTAGTTTTATATACTACTAAAAATTTTTTATGTAAAATAAAGATTAGTGGAAAATTTCTGTATGTAATTCTCATTCATGAATTTATTTTGACCAATGGCTTCTATAGATTTTACTTCTTTATATTGAATGTAGTACTTCTGTTAAGTAATCATTAAAATTATGAAAAATTTGTGCAAATTATTACAATTGTGAAATATAAATGTTAAATATTCAGTTAAAAATGCAATTTTAAATATTATATGATAAATGTATTCTCAATATTTTGCATTATAACTTTATTATATATTCTCACAAATAAAAATAAAATAACAGACAAATGAAAAAAATAAATAATATATATTTTTAAAGCATGAATACATTATATTAAATTAAAAATAAAACATTAAGGACATTTCAAATTTTTTATTTACATGTTATTTAACAAGTTCTGTAAGGGGGCAATCAATGTCATGTTTAATTTTCATTATTAATTGCTGAAAGTTTAGTTTTAGCAAATTTCTTTTTAGTGGGGGTAAACTTTTCAATTCTGCTGCAATATATTTTCCAAAAGTTTCTTCTGTGTCTTCACATTGTGATTGTTCTTTATCTACGATATTTTTGCAGTTTGATATAGTGCATCTCTATAATCCAAAGCCTTTCTTTTTTTACTTTTTCCAATGTTGTTATTATTACTGCATACTGGTCTGTCATCTTCAATGTCTTCTATTGGCTCACATTCAAAGTCATGATTATTTCCTAAATCTGTTTGATTAAAATGTTGACCAGATGGAATATCATTGCTAACTTCAAACTGCAAAAATATTCATGAATTAATGAATAGGAAAATAACTAAATGATTTATAAAATATAAGTAACTGACTCACTTCTATTTCAACTTTATCATCTAAATTGGATAAACTATTATCACAAACAAGACTGTCCCTCAAAAACTTTATTTGTTGAAAATATTCTGATTTGTTCCAGCACCAGACTTCATCTTTTCCCTAATTTTTTTCTTTCTTCTTTAACAAATTTTGTCCTTAAGTTAGCCCATTTTGCTTTCAACATTTTCACTATACAGTATGTAAAATAATTAATGATGCAAAATTTTATTAAAAATATTTTTCTTTAATTTTTGAGAAGAAAGTAAAACTTACCTGTAAAATTTTCTCCAAGCTTCTCTGCTATTTTTTGTAATGTTTCTCTGTAGCTTCTTTTGAAATAGTTTATATCTTTGTGATCCCACAAATGCTTTTCTTCACAATACATTTCTATGAAAGTGGAAACTGTAGCAGGTGATCATGCTATTTCTCACAGATTAGTTTACAATTTTATCTTCTCTGGTTGGAATTTAGAATCTCTGTCAAGATGCCTACCACCATGTGCTTTCATTTTCGAAAAGTTACATGACATTCGAGTTTAATGTTGATTAGTTATTGTATGCAACGAATCATTTAAAATTTGGACAGTGACCGAAATAAAAATCATGTCGCTTCATGATCGCTTCCTTGTCGTGTAGCAGTCGTAAGTAATATCACATTATATGATTTTCATCCGATTCTCGTCGCATTCGATTCGCATGTTAAAATCGTGTAGAAATCGCATAATGTGATACAGGCCTAATAGTGTTACTTGAAAACAGTTTATAAACAATTCTCGTCGCATTCGATTTGCATGTTAAAATCATGTAGAAATCGCATAATGTGATACAGGCCTAATAGTGTTACTTGAAAACAGTTTATAAAATTATAATTTATAATGATTAACAATAAGCAACATTGATTGTTGTGAATATAAGATAATGTAAGTATATATTAAAATTGCTTATATAAGATTATTAAATAATCTAGATTTTCATCTAGATTATTAAATAATTTTATTATATTGATAAAATTATTTATATTTCTCATTATAATATATAATTATTATAATTAACAAAGATAAAATATCAAAAATTTGACATTTATAAATAAAAATTTATTACACAAATTGTTCTATGCAATAATTTTCACTAATAAATTTCAGATAACCACTATATACCAAGTACACTAATCAATATATTAGATTTTTTATTATTACATAAAAACTTACTTTTCCTAAAATAAAAGGAACATTATTATTTAATTCAACTTTAATCCTTGCGGTTTTCCCAAGTGATTTGTTATAGGGATGTCTTGATACTTTTTTCCTGCCTTTAGATATATCTTGTAAAATCTTTGATATCAAATATTCTGACTAAAAATAAAAAATTACATTTAATTATACTACTAAAATAATTTACATAAAAAATGAAATATCTTTGAAATTAGAAATATTTTATATGTATATTAAGCATATTAAATTTATTTATTTATAGCATATTAAATGATTCTCCTTTCTATAATGTAGAAAAACTGAATCAAAATATTCAGTTCTGAATTAATTGTCTCTGAATTCAATTCAGAATTGGAAGCATATGCATGCTTGGCAGGAGGGACAAGGAGACATGTCTCCTGCAAAAATTTTATGGGGAACTTATCCTCCTCAAATATTTTATTTAGAATTCATTATAAGAAGATCATGACTGATTGAATAAATAACACAATATACTGCATTATTATTATACTGTATATATTATAACATATCCTAAAAAATGACATTGTTAGCACCTTGTTCAATTTGCATCGTGTTGAAAACTCGCATGACCCTTGCGCTTTGATCAACTTTTTTGACTCATTAAGATATAATCCAATCCTCAGTAGACTGCATTGGCTTGATGAAATCATTTAATTACTGTTTACTGACATTTCACTTGTAGTTTTAATATTTAAATGATTGATGCCCAGCACAACATTAAGTGAAAAAAACTTAATTTAATATAAAATTAAAGTACTTTCAGCTTTAATTTTAAAACGATCTAAGCTTGTGCATTGCAATGTTTAAATTGATGTTCCATATCTAACAATCTTTTGTAATCTTACTGAAGATGGCTTATTAAAGCTAAAAATATTTTAATTTTGTAATAAATTAAGTTTTTTCAATTAAAGTTTTGCTGTGTATCAATCATTTAAATCAGGGGTATCCAACCTTTTGGCTTCCTTGGACCACATTTGAAGAAAAAAATTGTCTCGGGCTGCACATAAAATATACTAATTCTAACGATAATTGTTAAACAAAAAGTTAGTAAATAATGTACTATATATGATATCCATCATGACAAATAAGCAAATATTTTGTAGCATAATAATCTTTGACTTCTCTTTGTTCAGAAATTTTTTAAAATCATTGAACAAATCAGGAAGTTTTAATCACTGAAATAAGAAATATTTTAGAAAATGGAAATGTAGATAAGTACTGTATTTAAATAATAAAAACTTAATTAACTTGATTAGTTTTTAGTACAAAAATGAAACAAATTTATTTTTCTTTATTAGTGGGATACTTGATGATGATGCTGCATAACCACCAAATATCCCACTAATAAAGAAAAAGAAATTTGTTTCATTTATTTTTTTTTATTTTTTGAAATTCGCACGGCATTGTAATACTTTTTAATAAAAAGTATTACAATGCCCTGCGAATTTCAAAAAAAAAAAATAAATAAATAAGTGCATAAAAATTTCAATGTTTTAAGGAAGTGGGCCACATTCATTAAAGCGCTGGGCCGCATGCGGCCCGCGGGCCAAGGGTTGGACAACCTTGATTTAAATATTGGAACTACAAGTGAAATGTCAGTAAACAATAATTATATGATTTCGCTGAGCTGATGCAGTCTACCGAGGATTGGACTATATCTTAATCAATCGAAAAAGTTGATCAAGGTGCAAGAGTTGTACGAGTTTTTAATACAATATCAATTGAACAAGATACTACCTAAGTCATTTTTTAGGATAAAACTTCCAATTCACAGTTCTTATTTTATGCAACAAACAAAGATGATATAATATATATTGTATATTGTATTATTATATTGCTATATATTAGTGAATGTATTTGTTAATTTCCTGTTGTAAAAATTAACAAATACACTAAAAATTATTTCAGTCCTCTCCAAGAAATTCAAGCTAGCTGTTTTTAATTACACTAAAAAGTATTTCAATCCTCTTATATCTGGATCTTTATTAAATGAATGAGTGACAGAGAAACTCATTTTTTAACAAATAGTTAGTAGTAATGAAAATTCAGATAAAAGGAATGGAAAAAAATTTTGTAAAACAATCATCCAGAGAGGCTAGAATGAAATTAGATGACAAATGAGATGAAGTGTAAAAATGGATAGCTAGACACCAAAAAGGGTTAAAAATATTAGATTTAACAGATCAACACTTGTTATATTGTAAAGGATGAGTGAAACTCATAGGATAATTTTATTTATATATCTTCACGATTATTAACAAGAAAACATATTCATGTTTTCTTGTTAGGTCCTGAATTTATTCTGAGGCATTCTCCATGCCTCTGAAACTTGGATCACTTGAAACTTGTTCTCATTTTCTTTTCATTGTAGAACTCCAAAAATACTTTAGACTTTCTGCTGCCTTGTCTCCTTAAATTCAAGCTTTTTTCCCAATTCTCATTTTCTTTTCATTGTAGAATTCCAAAAATACTTTAGACTTTCTGCTGCCTTGTCTCCTTAAATTCAAGCTTTTTTCCCAATAAATTATAGGATCACTATATCCCAACTCAGTTTTCTATCACATTGACATTTATGATTTTTATCTTTTTAGTTTATCTCTGGGAATAAACTTTTGTATCCCTTTTCTTTGCATTGCAATAAGTCTTAACAAATGGAATTCCTTTTAATTTTCTGTCCAAAAAAGAGAAAAAAAAAATCTTAAAATATAATTTTGTTTCTTTTTCTGTCCCTATGTGTAGTTGTATCCTCTTTTCTTGATCTTAGCAGTAGGTCTGCACATTTCTCATCCCTTTTGGTGTCAAACTGTGTTTTTGCATTTCATCAAATTTATATGTCATCACTTCATTCTAGCTATTTTTGTCATTTGTTCTTATAAAATCTCTTCTTTCCACATGTTCCTGTCTGTTCCAATCTTCAGTGTTATCATTATCCTTTGGTATTCTTACTTAACAATTTAATTTTCTCTCCCTGTCCTCTTTCATCCATTATTTATCATAGTGAGTACCTATCATATGTAAAGAGAACTATTTGAAATTCATTCAATGATAGTGTGTATTACTCTGTCATGAAAAAGTAACAATATTTTACTATTTAATCTGTTAAATCGAAATGAATAAATTATTTTTAAGATTTTTTGTTATAAAATGCTAAAAATTAAAAAAATATTGTACATAAGAAAATATTGGTTAATTCTGTTAAAATAAACTAAAATATATATTAATCATTCATTTTTTTTTTATAATTTCACAGAAATTTATGAGTAAACAAAACATAAATATCAGACCATTTAAAGGGGCATGGCACTTTTATTGCTTTACAGCAGGGGTTCCCAAAATGTTTCCTAGGTGGGCCAAATTGTAAATTCCGAAATATTTGGTGGACCAAAAAAAAGTGTTATGGAAAAATATGTTCAAATCGATAAAAAAGTTAGATAAAGGAAAGATTTATACTAATTTTATAGGATAATCGTTCTTTATTTATGACAATAAAATATGTTCAAATCGATAAAAAAGTTAGACATAAGGGAAAGATTTATACTAATTTTATAGGATAATCGTTCTTTATTTATGACAATAATTACTTTTTATTAATAATTACTTTTTAATAAAATAACACATTTCAAAAATAATTAAAAAAAATAACTAATTTCAAATAAAAAAAAAATAATAATAATAAATTCATTAATCTGAAGTGTGTAACTTGTGCAGTTGTTGCTTTTTTTATAATATTATTGAGTCTTGGTTCTAAATCGGTTGAATGTATCCTTAACACTGTTCAATCAACAGCTCAACTGCACTGAAAAATAAGAAAAACAATTAAAAAATGAAATGAAAAACAATGAAAAAAGAAAAAATAAACTATATTCATGAAATGAAGGCTATGGTAAACGACACAGCTCAATTCCAACGCAATGTCACATGAAATAATTAAATCAAAATGAAAATAAATCGAAATCTATGAAAATTCAAATTTAACGTGCAATCGGAAACACTGAAATGGAATCATAAAATTGGAAATTTGGAAATCGTAAATGGATCGTAAATCAGAAACATTGAAATGGAATCATAAAATATTTAGTATAGTGTGTGTTGCTTTTACATCCAACAGATGGCGCTGTTTTAAAAAAAAAAGCATGTTTTTACTTGTCACAGGTGTGACATCTGTATAATAGGTATATAAAAATGCGCGTATTTGAATGCAACGTTGTGTCAAAATTTCAAACCAATCAGTGAAGAACTTTTGGAGATTTAAGATTTTGAACAAATGAACATTTACATTTTTATTTATATAGATGTAATAAATCCTAATAGGCTTGCTAAGGAAGGGGGCTTCTTGTCCCTTTATTGGGCCTGAGCCTGTCCTAGGCATCAGATCTGATGCATTTGGGCAGGTTGTCAGGGACTGGTTAACAGCTCAGCACCTCATTTACTGGAGGTCTACTCTTGGACTTAGGCAGGTGAAAGCATCATTTTAGGTTCCTCTGTACAGAGAAATAATGAGTTGCTTTCACTGCATAAAAATGAAATATTATAGGGCACTTTCATCTTAGTAGTCATCTTCATTTAATTGGGACTGTTAATAGCCCCATTTGTAGATGATGTCAGGATGAGGATCAAACTTCTCTCCACATTTTGTGTGAATATGTGGCCCTTTCATGGCTAAGATATGATCATCTTGGTTTGCATTTTCCTGCACCAGAAGATCTTTTTACAGTCCCATTGAAGAAGAAAAACTGTTTTTTGTGATTAAGACAGGACTTCTTATGGGATGATCCTGTTGAGGATGCACAATAGACCATTGGTGGTCATGATGTTAGGGCTGATAAAGCCCCCTTTCCTACATCTACATTTAATAAATCCTAAATAATAAACAAACTAATAAGCATTAAATGCAGATTAAATTAAATTTTACAAAAATTTTGCACATTTTAAGATATTTTGTTGTTTACTATTGCTTAGAAAAATATAAAAAATTAGATTTTTGATACTAGAATGGAAATCTTGCTTTAAACTATAACAAACAATAATACACAATATGAATAGACCAATCCGAACATTACATAGGAAACTTGATAAATACAATTTTAAACAGAACCATATGATGTATGCCATTGGGCAGTAGCAGAAATTTTTAACAACTGTTATGCCATACAGGTCCAGATACCAATGTGTTCATAAAAGTAATTTTAAGAGTGAGTGCCATCTATTGACAAAAAAATTCATTTTTTTATTTTCAATTTTCCGAGCCATTAAAATTAAAATTGTTTTTGGATTTTTTCCTTTGGATATGATCTAAAAGCTACTTCCATATCAAATTTGAAGTTTTGGATATCCAGTGATTAAAGCTGGAAATTTTCTTTATTCACTTATGCTATCAAGCAAATATAATATATATTAGATTTATGCAAGTAAATTGCATTGACAAACAAAAGATGAACAGAAAGATTGAGGACAAATCATTTCATATATCTTTTTATTCAATTTTGAAATAGAAAGAATCGGAAAGGGAAAATTACACAAAATAATATTTTTTAAAGTTATTTTATTAAATTGACTAAATCCTAAGATTTCTGAAGTCATGGAATTTCCTTCATATACTAATTCTGGATTCCAGAATGGAGAAATTTCTCAATATTGAAAACATTATAAACATTTCATTTAGTAGTAATAGGAAATGAAGAACCTAATACCATGACTATCCTGTGATCTATTGTGCAAGTAGTCTCACTTAGAAGATATTAGGATGAAAATTAATAATTAAATATAAATACTGTATAACAATTAAAATTTAAATAATTTAAATTTTTTTTTCGTCTTATTTGTAAGAAATAGCCATATTACTTATTATTGAAACATTTTTATTACTATATATTTTTGCATGTGAGAATATTATTTAAATGATTAAATTTTCTTTATTTTATTTAATTAGGTAATTGCAAACAATATGTGAATGCTGAAACCTGTGAAAAAGCTACAATAGGAATTAATTGTGTCTGGAATAATGAAATAAGTTTATGTCAATCATCTTCAGTTATTCCTACATCCATTAAGATGTACCATACATCATGTTCTCGTAGAGGAGGTATGTAAAAACTGTGTAAATTTAATAAATTTTTTGTATTTGTTACTTTTCTAAAGGCTTATACATATAGCAAAATACATTTATAATAATAAAAATTTAACCAAATTTTGTAATTTTACCTTTTTTCAGGTTTTTGACATAAAATATTGCAGCTGCATATAAGAAATTTTGAAAGTATACTTATCAGTATTTCTTTATATGTTGATATCTTGGCCCATTTTTGTTCATATTTATATGAATGTATATATACCATTCAAAAACAACTGGATCAATTTTAATAAAGTTTGATATTCTGTATTAAATATGAACTGTTATTAACAATGATATTTTCAGCCAAAAAATATAGAAAATATATTTTGTTTTGAAATATATGAATTTGTCCTGTGCAATATAATAAATTATAAAAACTAAGCACTTTTACAAGTTAAAAATTATAATAATGATGATGTTTTTGATTGTCGGCCATTATCAGTTATACAAATAGTGTTTTTTTGAAGAATTTGATTTGTATGATGAATGTGCATTCAAATATATAAATTGTAATCATATAAACATATAATATATAAATGTGAAATAAATTATTGTAAAAAAATATATTAACAAAAATTATATTGCATTAAAGTTTATAACAGAAAGATTATTATGAATACAAATAAAATAATTAAATAACTTTTATAAATATAAATATTTTTATTTATATTATTTACACATTTTTGTATTAATATAAAAATAATGTTAAAAGTTGTGCATATTCTTAACATGGGTTATTAAAGTCCTTATTTATCTCATGATTTAAAATAACGTAACCAAGTTTCAGAGTTACTTTCTAAGTCTTAGGAATTTAGAAATATTACCATTAAGTATATTTGTAAAGATTCTATTTTATAAGTCCATTTTCTCCTTTTTGGATAGTTTATATTATTTGGGCATTGTCCCAGTTAATATCAATATTATTCTCATATGCCCTTCTATTGATAGCTGTAATTAGCTTTTTATTTTTGATGACTCTTTAGTGCTCATTTTTTGTTGTCTAAGTTTCTTTTGATATAATGTATCTTTCGTTTCTATTTTCATTATTATTGAAAATCAATTTGCCTGATTTGATAAGCAATGTAAAGGAGATTTTATTAAAGCAACCATCTTTAATAAATTTTTCTGGAAAAGCTGAAGGATAACTCCAGCTTTTCCATTATCTTTAATAAGAATGATGTCAAACTAATTGGATTATAGGACTTAGAAATTAAATTTTTATACTGAGACTATCATCAGTATAAGAATTAGTTTCTCTTGGGTCTCTATTTTATCTGAATAGATACCGTACTTATTAATCTGAAACAAATGTATCTATAATCAAAGGCAGATGACTTGTTAAATACATTCCAATTTTTAGTTGGATCATAAACATTTTGAGTCCCTAACAATAAGTTATTGAGGTATTGTTAGGGACACAAAATGTTTTGTTTTTAAGAACAAAGGAATTAATGAAAGATTTCATGATTTCAGAAATCTTGGAATTTAGTTTTTTTAATAAAATAATCTTAAAATATATTAAATAAAAGTAAACAATGAGCCAAATAAGTAAGATAAATAATTTATTTGGCTTATTTTTTACTTTTATTTAATATCTAAAGTAAGAAATATTTCAGATTAAAATATATCATATTTTTTATGTAATTCTCCTCCTCAGCTATAGAGAGATTGTGGGCACAACCTTTCTATAGACTTCCTAATTGGAAGGATTTTCCAGCTATTATTGATGCTGTTTGATTTTGAAATGGAAAATATACTCACCTCTTTTACTGATCTTGCTTTTCCAAACTACATGATAAGTATTAGTATCAATATCAACCAATAAATCAGTGATTCTATTGACAGAATTCCACCAAATGCACAAAAATTGATGTCAACAGAAGTTTATTTTCATCATATGGAAAATATCTGAAGAAAATTTTTTTAAAAATTCTAATTTAATTATTAATTAATAGATAGTGCCAGTCATTGATTTAATAATCAATAAATATTCTAAGTACAAGATGACGCTAAATAAATTTAAAATTATTTCAAATCATTAAAATTTCCATTAAGCTTATCAAGGGATAAATTTGGCAAAGTAATTAGGTTCATTTGGATTAAATTCCCTTGAAGTTTGTATTATGTAAAGTTTAAGCATTAAAAAAGAACAAAATTAAACCAAATATTTTAACGATTAATTTTCAAATCAAGTTTGCCACTAGTTAATAATTAATTAATTTTTAAGTTTGAACTAAAGTGGTGCCATTTAGTAATTAGTAATTAAACAAAAATTTTTAAATTAATTATCCCAAAATAAAATGATCTTTGGAATAGCACCCTAAAGATTCCAGCCTTTCCAGATAAATTTGTTAAAGATGGAGCTTTAATAAAATATCCTTTACATTGTCCATCAAATCAGGCATACTGATTTTCAATAATAATGAAAATAGAAATGAAATATGCATCAAAAGAAACTTAAAGACAAGAAAAAAATTATGAATTATTGTTAGACTAATTTGATGTGTCATATTTGTGCATTTTTTAAATAATTATTTTTTATGGAAAAAATAATTTTATATAAGAACCTGATCCAACTAAAATCAATTATTGAGAAGAAGGTTCATAATATACAAAATTGAAAGGAATCTAGCTAAGTGGTGTACAAAAATGATGAAAGACCATGGCCTTAATATCAGATCTTCAGAGGAGTTTCTGGAGAAGTTTGGTGAGATTGGCTTTTTGCCAAACAAAAAATAGCTATGTATGACTTTACTTCCCTATACCCATTAATCCACATAGAGCCAGCAAATATAGAGTTCTGTTGATTCTTCTTATATTACAATATCGGAAGAAGAAATGTACCCCATACCATCAGAGATCTATACTACTTGATAAATACACAAATTGTATTATAAATTCAATCTACACATTCTATTGCACATTCTATAAGTAGTGCAGATATCTGCCAATAGTATCCTCATGGCAGGAATGCTTGCAGAGTTAATAGTAAGAAGAAAAGAGAGAGGGATCCCAAGCTTGAATAACATCTTAAACACATATATGGTGCATTGATGACATCTTTGTGGTGACAGATAGGAATCTAGACAAAATCAACTTAGAAGCACTGCTAACAGACATGAGCCTAAATTTATTCTTAAAAAGAGAAAGACTGAGTGAAATGGAAATAAACTACTTGGATATTAAAATCAGAATAGCAGATGGTGAATATGTCACTGGATTTTTCTAGAAAGAATTGTACACACCACACACAATCCCAAAATGGCTTGTATGTTTAGGCTCATTTTAGCATGGCTATGAAAGATTGTTATCCACTGTAATTACTGGAGAGAAAAATTTAAAGAACTTAGATGGATATACAAACCATGAAACATAAGTACAGTAGTAAACAGTAATTAGGCTATGGAAAACTATCAACAGAGAGAAGAGAAAGAGGATAAGGGCTGTGGACAGTGAAAATTTTAAAAACAGACTAACATGAGGCAATATTCAAACTAAGGAAGCTTATAGAGAAGACCATGGGGATAAAGATAACATATCCAAGAAGAACATGCTGTTTAACATAATTAAATGAATAACATAATTAGAAATGATAAGGACAGAGTAGAGAACAAGAAGAAAAAGACATGTACAGAATAAATTACGAAAATGTAGACCTAAGAATATATAGGCAGTACCTCCAGGAACCTTAAAGTCAGATTGAAAGAACATAGCAGACATAGAAAGAAAAATGCTCAACATGGCCTTCATTCAAAGAGTCAATTATTATTACCTTAATGATAGCCTGGGAAAGCACTCAAGTAATAAACAAATTGATAATATACAACAATTAATATCAGCAGAAGCTCTATATATGCTTCTACTGATTTTAATCTAACTTTCATATATCTTATATATATGAAAGTTAGAGGTATGACAGAAGAATGAGAAACATATTGCAGCTGACAGAAATAAAGATAACTTGATGTTGATATGAAAGAAATTGTAAACTGGAACAATGTCACTCTATAGGAAATAGACTCTAAAGTAGTTATGTTATTTAAAGTTTTGAAGCTTGTTTAAAATAATATTTTTATTACAACCCACTGTGCAGACTAGTTCATTGCCTTGATAGCAAACAAATTTTTTGAATAGTTTAAATCTTTCTTCTAGAATAGAATATTATGTTCCAAAATTGTTAATATTGTATAGCTAATCTAACTGAAGTGGGCTGAAACAAACCAAAAGTATTTTTACATTTTTTTGTTTATGTTTAAATGTGTGTAAATATACAAAAAAAAAACAAATAAAAGTAAAATAATAGTGTTAAAGTATTCTGGATTATTCTAGTAGAGTATAATTCTGGCTGAAAGCACAGTCTTTTTTTAAAGGTCTATTGTTCCCAGAAAGAAAAAGAATAGAAAGAATAAACTGTAGAGAGATTTGGTCCTTTTACCTCGCATCAGAAATGCAATAGAAATCCCAAAGAAAGCTAATTGAGAAATTACATGTAGTCCTTGACTTACAACCAATTTTTACTTACAATGACATGTTATCAATAAATTCTGTTATTGGTCAATGCAGTTGATCTGAGTTCAGTTCTTTTACTCAATAGTCTGATATATGGAAAACATATTTTTTGTATTTGGTTCTTGTATTTTGTATTTGTTAAGTATTATGATAGAGTGGAATGTAATAATAAATATTTATTATGAGCAATCTATAAATTTTGAGCATTTCCAACTTACAATGACAGAGTTTGAAATTCTTGGAACCAAACTCCATTATAAGTCAAGGACTACCTATATATTATCTGCATGATTCTCTACTCAATATGTTTCTTAAACCCAGTCAAGTGTATAAATCTGTAATATAATAATGTCATTGTATTTCAGTATTTTCTGCATATAAAGCTTAAAGCTTCTTCATATAAATCAAATAGAAATCAACAAGTATCAAGATTTAAGATGATTTAAAGATACAATCATTTTAAAAGTATCAGTTATCTTATTTAAGTAAACTATATTTTATAATTATATTTTATAAATTAACTTTTATATTTTTTAAATTTCTAATTATTCCAAATTTAATTTTTAAAACAAAAACTTTATATATGCAAGTATTCTTGAGTTATGAAAATTATAATTATAAATTTTGGTACATATGCTACTTATTTTCAAATATTAAAAAATTTCAAGAATTTTAAACATGATGATTGAAACAAATGTAATGTAAAACTAATCCCACAATTCTATGTGTTAAAGAACAAAGCACTAATCTGTTCTTAATGATGTTCACATACAATCTCCTTTCTGCTATTACTAATGGTTCTTGCAAATCAAATATGAATGTTTTCATTCAAAATCTGTTGTTATAACTTTGGCTCTCTTTTAATTTATGTCCAGATTGCATTCATAAAATATCTTAGCTAGAGATGTATTCAAAGATCCATCCATAATATCTTGTTGATACTTGTTAATTCTTTGTGAGAGATTTCTAGCTGTTACACCAATATATTTCTTTTGTTGACCTATAATCTTATTAAAGATAAGAACTTTATAAACTCCCAATTTTTTTTTTTTATCATATCTAACTGTAGAAAATAATGTAAACTGCACTTAAAAACTGCAGAAAGTCTTAGTTTTTACGTTGTATACAGGTAGGCCTCGATTAGTGCGACTTCGAAAAATGCGATTTCAATTAGTGCGACTTATAAAATTGATACCATTTTTCAGTTAGTGTGAGCAAATATTCGATTAATGCGAGTTGTAAGCATAGACCAGTCTTACTAACAAAGCTCTGCCTCCTTTTATGATGACAATTAACAAATTATCGTTAATTTTCGGTTAGTAAAACCGGACGAGGAGCAATCCAAGAACAATCACTTAGTTTTGAAGGGGTGAAACATCAGAAAGATGGGCTTTTTGCCGTTAACTGTTTAACATATCTTTGAAATTATTTCATACATTCCCCAAATATCGTCTTCTATCATGCAAAATGACATAGAATTCATAAGTTCAAGAAATTTTAGTCTTGTTGTTTGAATTATAGATGCATAGTTTCCATATAATAGTTCATCACATTTATAACGAGATACAACTCTAGACTTACGTATTTTTCTGCGAAATAAATCAAACGTGTGATTAATTAGGCTTAGCATATCAGTTGCGACATTAAAATAATCACATTTTTTTGCTACTGATAACAATTTAAATGATGTAATTTTAATATATTTTTCTTGAATCATATTTTCCGTGATTGACAAGGTTCCTTAAGTAAATACTTAATTGATTTAAAATTAATAATAATCACAAAAATTTACAAAACTTTACCCACACACAACTTGTCAAAATGGAGAACGTATACACCACAGTAAAATAAGCAAGATAAGTCGACCGCAGTTATTGGTTAATCTGTGCATATGCATGGCCGTCCATGATCACTACAGTAAAATAAGCAAGATAAGTCGACTGTAGTTATTGGTTAATCTGTGCATATGCATGGCCGTCCATGATTGGCTTACTCCAAATACGCACGCCGATATGTGAACAGTTCGAACGCGATCACTCGCGCGTGTGTGCGTGTCTCGCGGGACATCGTAGACGCGCGCGTCTCGCGCACTCGCTGTAGTGTGAACCGGCCTGGATACAAGTTCCGCGTTAAAACTGTCGTATTATTTATATAGTTTAAATAAACTTAGAATATAAATAATACGCTATATTATTTACATTCTATTTATAGTTTATTAATGTATAAATCGAGTATTGATCACAATTTATCGCATATTCTGACTGGAATATCAAGTGCATTTTAAAGCGAAATATGTATTTTCGATTAAAAAAAATAGTTGAACCGGACTATTTTTTTATATCGAAAATGTATATTTACGATATGTAATTTGATACGATATTTTAATGTGTATTTGTATTTTGATACGGTATATTTACGATTTTAATATATATTATACATATTTTTAATTGAAAAATTTTCTTTTATCATTATCAAAAATTGTTTAACTTCATCAACGAATTTTTCTGAAACAATATCAGTCCCATAAGTTTTTAAAATTTTATTAATGTTAGTTCTGTACTTATCTTGATCTATATCCTTGTTCAAAAAAATTGTCAAAAGTATTTAATATGTCTAAATAGTTTTTTGCTCTTTCATTAATTTCCAAAACTAGCTTATCACATATTAAATTAAAATTGTGTAAAAATAGAACTGGATGTATTCTTAGCTTATTTCCTTTTTCATACCGTTATGTACAACCGTAAGCACAAAAACTTGAATCATATTAAGGAAAACTGTCAAAATAATTAAAAGTAAGATTGCGATGTTTGCAAAACAAATTTGCCTTGTTTTACAAACATTGCAGTCCTACCAAATCAGAATTTAATTTCAAATCGCTAAATTTGTCCTTATCACAACACTGTTTACAGCGATGTTTTGTCTACCAAAGACAGGAGGAGGCAAACCGTGACGTCATGCGCGCCAACCCTATATATACAATACATAGCGTACTTGTAATACGTAGTTGCCAGTTTTAATATCTTAAATATCGCTAATTTCCTTAAATGATGTTCGTTCGCCTCATATTCGTTAGCTTATATTCTTCGTAGGAAAGAGTAAAAACATTAATACAATGGGTGATCGGTTTACCGATCACCCATTGTATGGTACCAGTGATCGGTAATCCGTTCCGAGACAATATTCGTTTTCCGAATTGTTCGTTAACCCATCATCGATTTACCATAAGTTTTTATGAGAATTTGATTAATTCGTTCCGAGACTCAAAAAAACATAAAAAATTATATAATTTCTTACTACGTTTATTTATATGCAATAATAATAATATACATATAGGCCTATAGTCTCGCATTTTCATCTATTATGTTTATTTTCCGTTAAAGAATCTGTCCAATGTCGATGCGTTAGATTGTTAAATTTTGTCATATACTGTACTGTATATATATATAATTTTTTTTTTTTCGTTTTTCCACTCTTTTCGTCTCATCTTTAAATTTTGTTTCATCTCTTAACAAATTCGTTTCTTTATTTAAAGTAGGGCTGTCCAACCCGCGACTCACTGCTGTTCTGAATGCGGCCCAATATAAAATCATGAACTTTAAAACATTGAGAGTTAAGTACTTAATGAAGTTTTTATTATTTAAATACCTACCTACATTCCCTATTTCCATTTTCTAAAATATTTCTTATTTCAATGATTAAAACTTCTTGACCTGTTCAATGATTTTAAAAAAATTTCTGAACAAAAAAGTCAAAGAACTTAGGGCCGTATTCACCATCTCGAGTTATTGGTAGAGTTGACGAACCCGAAGTAAAAATTAACCAAAAAAAGTCAAAGATTATTGTTATAACAATTTTGCTTATTTGTCATAGTGGATATCATATATTATACATTATTTACTGAATTTTTTGCTTAATAACTATCTGTTTTTTTTTTTGTTTTGTTTTACGTCCCTTTCCAATCAGTGAGATTACTAAGTGGAGGGGCCAGTTCCAACCATGGGCTGCACCTACACACATGGAGAGGGACCGGATGGTGAAGAACGGAATTGCCGGGCCGAACCCGAAACCCAGACCCTGTAAAAACTTTTCAGGAGATGCCGGACCCAGGTCCTCCTGCGTGACACGCCAACGCGTTACCACGTGGTCATCCAGTCGCCTAACAACTATCGTTGAAACTAATATGTTTTATGCGCGGCCCGAGACAATTTTTTCTTGAAATGTGGCCCAAAGAAGCCCAGAGGTTGGACAACCCTGATTTAATGCAACAAAACTATTTCTTATATCTAAAATAAAACCAACTAAAAAGACTGTAACAAATTATTAGCTAACAACAAATCCGTATCGGGATTTTGTAGAGATTTATTATAGTCTGTTCAGGATAAAGAACAAAGCCGACGTACCCAACGTGAGTGATTTATCTCTCCGCCACAATAACACGTGAGCTACTTTCCAGCAATTACAGATTTTACAATGTCAATAACAAATACGTTATATTTTAAAATTATAATAATAAATATTTTTATATTATATATTATACATCATTTTTTAATTTATCAGTGTTACGAGTTTATTTACGTATTTGTATTAATGTTTTATTAATCTATTTTCTCGGAATATATCCGGATTAAATCGAAATAATTCAAATCTGAAGATAGTTAACAGAAAACAATTCTGGTTTCATTTTTCTTTCGTACAATTTGCTGTTCCAAGGCGAAAAAATCACGCCGGATTATTTTGTCGGTGGAAGCACACACATCTGTGAATGGAGTACGTCGGCTTTGTTCTTTATCGTGAACGGAGTATA
>AYEL01088703.1:0-18320 GCA_000484575.1 Olivierus martensii
ACTTTCAGTATTATTTAATATACAATTTATTTATTTATTATTAAATTATTTTTTTAAATCATAAAGATTAACTTCATTTAAAATATTCATGTTTTAATTGTATTTTAAAGTAAAAAATAAATACAATACTGCATAATAAATCAATTTAGCAGGTTAATAATATGAATCTTAAAAGAAATTTTGTTGTATTTCATAAGATATTAATAATCAATATAGCTCCAAATATATTATATATTGGAATTGCATAAGTCAGGGACTATTGTTTTCCCATATTTTCCCAACTCATGTTTTGTGTTAAAAATAAATTTTGCTTGTTTTAAGCCATACATGTGCTCCTTAAATTATGAACTTGGAATTCTATTTTCAAATTTTATGAAATTCAAAATTATTCAATAATTTTAAATATAATAGTAGAATGCTCTAGCAACCAATATTATGTAAAATTACACAGTTAACTTATTACAGCAGTATTCCAAGATGATAGTGGCACCAAAAAATCTTCACTTTATAATCTGAATTTTTTGTTCAAATCTGTGAAATAAAAAACTTCTAATTAATCTAGTTATGAAATATATTACAAAGCATACTGAATAAAGTTATTTTTAGTATACTAATATGTAGAATCTTTCACTTAGAAAACAAGATTATACAGTGGTACCTTGGTTAACGATGGTAGTCCGTTCCAGCGGAACCGTCATTATCCAAAGCACAATTCCCCATAGGATTTAATTGAAAATTGATTAATTCGTTCCGGCTCCTTCTCACAACCATAGTAAATATTAAAACTGCAGATAAAACTCATTTAAAATGTCCTAAAAATATGGAAAATATCACTTATTTATTATATTTGCTACAAAAAAATTAACATTAATAAAATGAATTGTTCGTGGAAACAGTTTTTAATTATCAATCTTCATCATAAGGACAATTGAGCTCACTTTGGAGTTTTTTTGACAAATGAACCCGTAAACATTGATTACCAGCTTATAGATTCAACCATTATTATATAGATAAGATTTGATTTTGCCTACTGATTAGCAGTTTATAGATTCAACGATTATTATACAGATGAGATTTGATTTTGCCTTTATGGCGGAATGAACAGTGACACGCATTCGCTGATTTATTGTCTATATGAACTGTAAACGAACCTACTGATAAGCAGTTTATAGATTCAACTCTTATTATACAGATAAGATTTGATTTTGCCTTTTGATGGCGAATGAACAAACGCACTTGCCGATTTATTGTCTTTACAAACTGTAGGATTTCGGACAGACATTATTTTTTTTCTAATGGAATCCGAAACTGCGACATCACACCACTCGCAGGTGTCAAGTAATATATAACACAAATAAACAATTGAATTAGACTTTGTTTGCAGAATTTAAAATAATAATCGTCTAGAAATCATCTTTAAGAAACTAAAAACTAGTGAACTGTTGCATGTCTATTTTTAATTAATTAAATAATTTGTTTTCATTATTATATGTTAATTATCATTTAGTTACATGTATTTTTATATGGTTATAATTTTATTATTTTAATAATGATATTGTCGTATTTGAATTGATTGTTAAAAAAAATAATGATTGACTGAGCTAATTAATCACGTGATGCAATGACGAGCTGTTTTAGAGCTGTATTTTGTCGGAAGTTCACATAATCAGGAGTTGTTAACCAAGACATATTTTTCTTTCAAAAAGCCATCATTATCCGAGGCCATCGTTAACCAAGGTACCACTGTACTTAAAAACAAGCACTAGTTTATAGTGGAAAAATTAAATAATTTATTGAAGTGCTTTCGACTTTAACAAGTCATCCTCAGCATACAAATTTGACTATAGAACGTTTTGGAACATAAATTTATATATTGTTCTATAATAATTTTAAAAATTTAAAACCATAGATGTATAGAACATACGTTAAAGTAGAACAATTAAATATTCATATACATATGCTAAGAGTTATATTAACGTTTAAACGATTACGTGCAACATAATAAAGTAAAAATTTAAATAAAATAAATAAATTAAAACAATAAATTACAATTAAGATCTGCCACAAACTATGAGGGCACTACTTGCAGGTGCAATGGCTGTTCGAAGGGTGAACAACACAACACAAAGCTTGTCAGCAGGATTGTTATATCTAGTGTTCAATAATCTCGTATGAAATTCTGAAAATTCTTGTATTTTTGTATATTTTTAAAACCATTCTTCTACTTACCATTAACATAGTTCATTAAAAGTAAAGCACCAACTAGCAGTTAAAATAAACACTCAAATTTATTAAAAACGTTTTCGGCATCCATATTATACCATCTTCAGTTATACAATTCTAAAATAGAACTACCATGTTCTAGAACAAAATAATTATCGGTTATTTTTCAAAATAAATTAACTTAGCTGAAGAACAGTTTTTGGTTTTACAAAGGTTGCGTAAACACAACAAAAATAAATAAAATAACGGCTAATGCATAAACAAAATATTATAGCATAAAATAAAATAAAATACAATACAATATCATAATTAGCTAGCATAAAATAAAATAAAATACAATACAATACAATATCATAATTAGCAGGTAGCATTCTATAAATATTCTATACCAGCTATTTATAGCATATCTCCAGGCTTTCGAGATTCCATCTGCCTGGTGTATATTAACATTTTCTTTATTTCTATTGCTCTTCAAAATTTCAATTTTTTCCGCAGTAAAAAGATCCCTAGGGTCTTGCACCTTTCTTATAATCCTGGCCTCTTCCCAACATATATTAATATCCATAAAACGCCATGTTTATAAGGTTGCAGAGACGGAGATAAGCGGTACGGCGAATAAACGTCCGGCCGAACGGCATGACTAGCATAAGTAGGTAGAGGTCCGTCAGCTGTTTGTTGTTGTTGTTGTTGCTGTTGTTCTTGTATTCTGAAAACTAATAAATAATTATTTTTGCTATTCAGAAGAGAGAGAGATTATGAATATTTCTTTTTCATACATTCCCAAACTTTCAGTAAGTTAATTTATATTATTAATTTAAAGTGTTTTGTCAATTTTTTTATTTTTAAATGTTATATAAATATAATTTAAATAAATTTATTTTTTACTTGTTTTTTTGGGCTACTTTCATTTGGCATTCTTTTTGTATAAGCACTGGAACTTTCAGCAACTGAATCAGATAAAAATTCTCCACTAGGTTTCTTTGCTATTTCATTGTCAGATGTTAAAATTTCTTTTGAAAAATATTTCTTAATTTGACAAGATTTTCGAAAATCTCTTTGAATATCATCTTTAATTTTATCTTTTTCACTTTCTTTATCAGAAGAATTTCTGAAGAATTCTGGAGATTTTGATAATGCTTTTTCTGAATAATATTTGCTTATGTAAGATTCATTGGGAATATATACAGTTTTTACTTTTGTAATTGTTTCATCTTCAGCAGCTTTATTAAGTAAGGGTGCTAAACAATTTCTAAGATGATGTAATTGAAGTTCTAATAGTTTACATCGAGATTCTGATACAGAACATTGGGTCTTCAATCCTAAATTTTCAAACAAACAGAAATATGTGAGAACACATACAATCATTTTTTAAAATTATAATGAAGTAAATCAGTAGAAAATAAGTAATAAATTTTGTATATTTATAGAAGACTCCAAAAATATTTCTATAAATTCAGAAGAATTATTCTTAAGTATTAAAATATTTTAAGTTTTCTAAATCTATAATTTCATATAAAATCATTAAAAAATATGAAAAACAAATTACAGGATAAATCATGATATCTTATTATAATAGTGTCTATGCATTTATAAAAAAATAAAAGTAAGAAAATGAAATACAAAACCATAATAATAAATAAATAAGTTTGATCATTATTGTAGTTACTTTTTTATTTGTTATTATTCTGTTTAAATTAAAAACAATTATCACAATTATTATAATAAACAATAGAGTGGCTAAATTTTTTTCATAAATTTATTGTGCTGTTAATTGAAGGATTTGTTAAACAATACTATATTTAATTTCACTATTAAAAAATTATAGTTTTCTATAATAATTTTTATCATTAAAAGCTGAAAAATATGAAAACTAATTGTATATCTGAACATTAAACAAGCATAAAGTTTCTTCTAAAAAGACTTTGTTTATTAGAAGGTACTGTTTATTATTTTTTTGATAATTTTTTGTGCTATTTATTATAGGACATTGTGCTTTTAAACAAAATTATTAGATTAATTATAGCCACTGAAAAGTTACCAACAATACATGCTTTCATAACTGAGAGTAGTAGAGAAATACTATACTTACACATAATAGTTATTTTTATATTCTTTTGTCTATAGTATATAAGTCTTATTTTTATATGCATTTTGCATACTAAATGATACTGTTTTTCAATTCACAAACTAAATAGTTTATAGTTACTAAAAAAATATTTATATCTGGAATTTTTTCATAAATCTTTGTATTTCCATGATATATAATTTAACAGCAGTGTATAAATTCTTGAATGAAATTTCCAATTAATTTTGTGCTTATATGTTACAAATATCCTTCAATGTACAAAGGTTATTGGGACATTAAAAACTGTTCATTACATGAAAATTTGTAAATCAGAAACTCATTTCCAATTAATCCTAGCATAAAAATTTTTAATTGGTTCTTGGATACCAAAAAGTAACAGCACTGTACCTGCTGATGTTAAAGTATTTCAAAAACATAGTATATCAACTATATGTAGATAAATTATGCATACAGTAAACCCTTGCTAAACATGGGGGTTATGTCATTAATACATTGTGCTGACGGCAAAATCGCATTCCGCAAACTTAACTTTCTATGGAAAAAATGTGTTAGATATAGTTCAAATTAAGAAAGTATATATAATTTAAACAAACCTAAATATTGTTGTAATTAAAAGGGAAAATGAAAAAAATGTTAATTGAAAAGATTTTTATTACTACTTTTATTAATAAGTAGGTACATGATAAAATTATTTTTTTTTTAAATCTAGTGATTTTTGCTTGGGACAATGACTGATGCAATTCTTTAAAAGTTTCACAGTAAGGAGCACAGAGTTTTTCAATGCCTCTTATAGAATGTTCTTATGCTTGATTCATTTATAGCTTGTTCTCTTGCAAGTGATGAAACACATAGAGATAATGTCAAAACTTTACGTCTTTTTTGCTGTTTTATCATCATCATTCTTCCTCTTAGATGTCACATTGAATTTTTGAAATTGAAAGAAATACAAATGCAAAAGGAGAAGATACACATTGATAAATACATGATTACAGCTCTGCTAATGTGAGTGAAATGATTGCAACTCGGCCTGGGTCACTCAGCTTGCGGGTAGCATCAAGCAGATTGCAGATGTGTGCATGGGTATTGTTGCAGATACCCACATGCTCATCAGTGTACCATGTATGAATGAAATTCTAGTTTTGGACAAATTAAATGGAAACAATTAAGATAACGCATACTACAAAATCGCATTTTATAAATCTGCACTTGGCAAAGATTTACTGTACTGTAATACAATAGTTTATGATAGTTATTACTTATTTAGCTTATTTCTACCTATTGGATTTTGAATTTCAGAGCTACTAAGTGCCAAATTTAAGCATAATATAAAAATAAACATGCCAATCATTGCAATTTTATTTATTACTTAAAAATTATAAAATTTTCATCAAATATTGCCTTAAATTTATGTAATAATCTAAAATCTTCATTCTGCTAAATTATTGGCTAAAATAAATCTATTTTTCTGGTAGTCAATATTAATGTTTTAAATTCTGTTTGTTAAAAATTCATTAATTATATATTTTATTATGATAATTACTTTAATAAAACTTATTAAATTAACTTATATTTTACTTATTTAAACAAGTTCATTGATTATATTTAGCATATTCCAACAGAACAAAATACTGTCATACATGTATCCCTCCTATAACACGGCTTCCTACAGCACAGTTTTGCTTTAAGACAATTTGAAAATTGCGAAAACCCTCATATAATATGATTCTTATTTAACATATTTAAAAAATTATGTTTACTCTCCTACAACACAAAACATTTTCATTAATTTCTGTAAATCCATACTAAGGACACACAATACACACATAAAATGCAATCATTGAGAAATACTTTGCTAAAATTAGTCATAAATGCAATTTCGCTAGTTTGCTATGAGAAGGACGATATGGAGTCTATTTTCGATTTTGATTTGAAATTGAGTTAATTGGTGACCATTGAGTATTTTGTGTTCCAAACATTCAGTTCTTGAATAAAAAATAAGTTTTTATTTTTCAATAGAGGAATGCGAAAGAGCAGAAAAACTTTTTTATTCATAAAGTTTTTTTAGATATATGTTATGGAACGATTGTTTTCTAGCAGGTTGTAGCAGGTTAGATTACAGATTTTGTAAAGAGAGCAGAAGATATGCATACTTTAAATATATGAAAAAGTTCAGAAAGTGAAGTTGATATTGTTAAAGAAAAAAGTTCTTCTGTAAAGAGAGCAGAAGATATGCAAACTTTAAATATATGAAAAAGTTCAGAAAGTGAAGTTGATATTGTTAAAGAAAAAAGTTCCATTTTAACAAAACAGTGGTATGAAAGATATACTATCATATAAATGTTATATAGGCTATATACTTTTCTCTTTCGTTTTATGTATTTTGTTTTTTAAGGGCTTACATATATATTTTTTCTTTCTTTATGTTTCGTGTTATTAATATTCTTAAATAAAAATTAGATTTCTTATGTGGAATTAAATAAAGTTATTTGTTTTTAATTGGTTTTGGAATTGGTTTTGGAATGTAACTTTCCTTTTTGCATTGGCGCTGGGTCTCATATAACATGGTTTCACACAACACAACACAGTTTTTCAGGAACCTATTTACTGTGTTATAGGAAGGATACTGTAGTTCAAATTTATATATGGATAAATATATTACAGGTTTATACATTCAGAATAACATGAAACCATTCTTTTAGATAATAATATGAAATGTTATAAAATTTGTAACAATTAAAAATGAAATAATGAAATAAAAAATAATGCCAGTAATTTTTATTTTATTCAAGTGTTTTAAAATGCAAAAAAGACCAATTAGTCAAAACTGAACAAGACTCACTGAGATCAGATACAACAGAACATACATAAACATACTAAATCTCTTGACTAATCAGTTTGTGTTTACTTATTAATTACTGTGTGATCTATTTTCATTAAACACAACCAATTCTGATCTATTTTGCTCTGACTAATGAGTCTGTGGTCAGCCTTAGACCAATTCAAAATTAGCTGTACTATAATGGCAAAGGAATGAAAAAGGATAAGGTAAATTTAAACTATTTAACTAGCTTTAGAAAACTGCTTAAACTCTAGTATACAAATTCATAAACTGAAGAAAACAGCACTCTTCGCAGTTGAGTAACAAGATGCAATGCTGCACTCCATTAAGACTGTATAATTTATATAACGATTTGTATATCCTAATTTTTATAATGTTTTAGATTTTTAATTGTTAAAGGTTTAAATTTTAATTTTTAAAAAAGTTTAATGTTACATTAACCTTGCCTATGTTTATCTTCTGATAAACTGTAACCATAGCAACACATCCAAACTGAATTTTTAAAAAGATTCTGTTAAAGAGATTCTATTCTAGTTCTAGTTGTAAAGCCTGATGATGGCCGTTTAGGCCGAAAACATTAGTGAATAAAAGTGTTTTCTTGTTACTCAACTGCGAAGAGTACTGTTTTCTTCAGTTTATGAATTTATAAATTTAAACAATTTTCAAAAAGTTTTTCCTCAGTCACAAAACAGAAATATTTAATGACTGAATTTACATAATTTGGACTATCTATATATTTAAGTTACCTGAAATTTACAATAAGATATTCAATTTTTTTCCTAATTAAAGCCATTTTCAAAAGTAAAGGCTAAAGACATAGATATAGTTAGTCATTTTCTCTTTTCAATTGCTAATACTGCATGTTGTTTAATTGATAATGAAATGCTATAATACTGGTGCTGACAGATATTTGATCTACAGTGAGTCAACAGATATTTTGCTGAATGAAAACACAACTTTTTATTCCTTCTTTTTAATTTATTATTTTTTATTATTTTTATTTATTCTTTTGTAATATAATTGCTTTATAAAACAAATCATATAACCACTCTCTACTTAATTTCAATCATATGTGATAGAAATTGTATGGCAGCCTATTGTAATGCAAAAGTATGATAAATTTGAGAGGGCTCCTGCAATATATGAAAAAATTTGAAGTTATCAGTGGGCACATTTAGCATGATTATTAAGCTTAATTCCAATAAAGATAATACAGCAAAATGTTCCAGACGGCATTCTTTTAAATTTTATCATATATCAAAGAATCTGACTCTGACTCCAACTTCCTAAAATTTGTAAGGTCTAACTCCAACTCCCGACTCTGACTCCATCCAAAAACCTCCAACTCCCCAATTCCCAACTCTGACTCTGCAACCCTGGTATCCTATTGCAATGCAAAAATATAAATTTGAGGGGATTTTTGCAATATATGAGAAAATTTAAAGGGACTCCATCTGATTATTTGATTATATGATGTGAAAATATGATAAATTTGAAAGAATCTCTTTGATATATGATAAAATTTAAAAGAATGCCGTCTGGAACATGGAGTTGGAGTCAGAGTCAGATTTTTTTTTTAAAAGGTGGAGTCTGAGTTGGGATCATTTGCCATCCAATTCTGCAATCCTGAATTGCAGAGTCGGAGGTTTTTGGATAGAGCCAGAGTCGGATTTTTAAACTGCCCAGAGTCGGGAGTTTGAACCAGATTTTTTTTAAAAGGTGGAGTCAGAGTCGGATCATTTGCAATCTGACTCTGCAACCCTGTAGGGTATCATACAATTTCTATTACATGTAATCAAAATTGGATAGGGGGCCATTATATTGTTGTTTGATAAAATAATTACTGATACATTACAAAGAATAAATAAAAATAACAAAAAATAAGTACAAAAAAGTGAAAAAAAAAAAAAAACAAAAAATTATAAATAATGAATAAAAATAAAAAAGGAAGAAATAAAAATAAAATTAAAAAAAGCCATATGTCCATTCAGCTAAATGTCTATTAGCTCAATGTCTGTCAGCCAAGTATCAGGGAACTTAGTTAAGATAGTAGTTCAGATAGTAAACAACAGGTTTACTATCTGAAGGATTAAATTCAATTCTAGATCCCATAGTTTGACATTTTAAAAAGATCTGGACTTAGCCTGTTGATCTCTATCATGTAAAACAGTGTTTCCCAAACTTTTGACATATGTGTACCCCTTCTATAATTTTCGTAACGCTTTGAACTTATTGACAATTATAAACTTTGAGTATAAAATAAATTCATTAATGTATAGTAAATATTTTTAAAATTATAATAACAACTTCAACTCTTTTTGGGATAACATATGTCATGGTTTAAATACAATAATACCCTAAAGTTACACGATAGGTGGGACCGACGAAAATCGCGTAAGTAGAATTTGTGTAAGTCAGGATACAACTTTGCATATAAATACATATAAATTTTGTTTAATTCTAACAAAAACACTAGTTTAGAAAAAAAATATTTAATAAAATTGCAGTTCTTTATACATATTAATACAAAATATGTATTAATTCAATATGAAAATACAATTCAACATGGAAAAGATGTGTCCAAGAATCACAAAAAGAATGAACAAGACAAAAGCAGCACATTATTGAAGAGAACTGTTAATATTGTCAATTACCAAAAAAGAAATCCAAGCAACCCATCTTGTGCTCCTCCCCATATCCGGAATCTCCGACCGAATAGAAGTCACATTCAACGGTGTTTATCTTATTCATTTAAAGGACTGAATTTAATTTCTTTTGCTGCATCATGTATTTATCCTTTCTGAACTGATTGTCGGATTACATTACCATGTACAAAATCTCTCTCTATTAAAGGAAGCTATTGGTTACCTAAACCGTAGTCTGTGTCTTTGTAGTCAAAAGCCTCATTATCTATCCTTACCCACATTGCACCACATACTGTGTTTAGGCCTAAAACCTTTTCAGTACCATCCTCAAGTTCCACAAAACACACTGAAGATAACGGGTGGCAGTGTTGTTAAACAAAAAATCAAGAACCACGTAACTCTGAATTCCCATAAGTCAGGATATTACAGTATATGATATTAAATAAAAGAAATAAACTATATAATTGTATAAGCTTTTTTTTATCATCATTTTTAATAACCATAACCAAAGTTCAACCTGCTTTCTAATTAATTCCTGCTAAAAAGGCTTGTTTTAACTTGGAACCATAACCAATCTGAAGAAATCGCTTCTGATTATCATTTAATATTACAGTTATATTTCTTCTTTTTCATACTGTATGTATAATGTTTATGCTATTTTTGCTTGAATTGCATTATTAATATGCTTTTACAACTTTTGCCTTATTCCACATTACTTCAACATCTGTTTCATAACATTTCCTAGATAAAGCCATAGTGAAGTTATCATATCTTATCTCTCTCATGTCACAGAAGCATTATATGTATAAAAAGAAAAGATTTTAATTGCAATATTAAATGATAATCAGAAGACATTCCTCTGACTTGGTTATGGTTATTAAATGGATGTTAAAAAAGAATGTTAAAAAAAGCTTAAGATTATTATTAATTTTATAGTTATAAGATTATAGATTTTACATTATTTCATTTTATTTATTTTATTGAATATAATAGAATTAATCCATCGCATGTCACATCCCAAAAAGTTATAGCTCTTATAATTTAAGAAACAAAACGAATAACTCAATAAGCACTTTGTGTTATTTTATGAGGAGCAGAACTTTAAAATTTAACATTAAGAAATAACATTTATTATATGTTAAACTTTGGATATAAAATAAATTCATTATCATCATCAATAAATTCAATGTGTAGTGAAAAATGATAATATCTTCATAATATGTAGTATAACCTGTATAAGATGATCACCTCTCATTCCAATCAAAACTGGTCGTTTATACAAGTTAATTATAACATAGCATGTTTAAATGAAACAAAAGGTTACACTTTAATAAGAACAAAATATATGTTTTTGTTACAATTTATAACACAGTTTATCATTTGTTAAAAAATTTTATTTAGTTAGTATGGAAAAAACTACCAATAATGCTTTTTTTGCATCCCATTTTTATTTTTTATAATTTCTACGGCAAAGCAGTATTCGATATCGTTTAATTGAGGCAACAAATTTTCATTATTTTTTATTGTTGATGTCAGTTTTTAATTCTTTAACATGTTTCTTGCAGGGTGCATATGTTGCAGGTTTTTTAATTCTGCAACATATTTCATTTGCTTAATGTTGCAATTTCCGTTGTTCCTCCATTTAGCCAGAATTTCTTTCTGAGACAATATTTTGTGGATCTATATTTTCATTTCTTTAAATTTTTCTGCTAATGCTACTTGAGAAAGACCTTTCTTACTGTCTTCAATCATTTTTAGTCGCTGTTCTAAATTCAAGGCATTAACTTTCCATTTAGCCATGTTTCAATATTCAAAATACAGTGATAGCATCACACATGTATGATACTACATTTGATTAATACACTTGTATAGAACACAAACATTCGGATCCGGTGGCTGGTTATTTTCACTTTCCCTTTTTCCCTATATCATTTCTTCATAGGCTATCAAATTATGACTTTTAACAAAATTTAATTTATCATAGATACAAATCTAAGAAATGTGCGTATAAAAATATATCACATTAAAGTAGAAATGATGTCATGATTCTGTCATTCCAGCGCTCTACATCATTCTCATGGTATGAATGATGGGGAAAAATTCCCAGGGTGCATTTTTTTAATTGTACTGGTTGGCTAAACGAAATTTAAGTTTAACAGAAAATGTTAATGATGTAAGCAATATAGATAGTCAATTAGTAGTGATGTTAAAAAATTATGGTTGTCATGGATGGTTTCACTTTATGTTTGGTCTGTTAAAATGATGGTTGTGATCACGTTAGGGAGGTGGTCCTCTTATTGAGAGTTAAATAGCATTATTTCTATGGGAAAAACTTGGTTACCATAAAATTGTGGTCGTCATGTCAGGTGGTCTTCTTATACAGATTGTGAAGTCAGTTTTCACTATATATACACACAGAAACAATTTCATAATTAGAAAGTATAAGTTTATAATTTTAATTACCGTGAAGTCAGTTTTCACTATATATATATATATATATATACACACAGAAACAATTTCATAATTAGAAAGTATAAGTTTATAATTTTAATTACAAAATTATTTTCTCCAAAGCTCAAACTTTATTTCCCAAACACTCAACTTAATATAACACAGAAGGATATAGAAATAATAATCACCAGATTTAACTGATATAAAATAAAAAAAAAAGATTAACATAGGCAAAAATTATGATGATCATGGCATCCAGTATATCTTGGGATTAAAGAATTTGTGAATTTCAATTAGAATAAATTAAAACAACATCAATATTCAAGAAGCTCTGAAAACAGACAAATTTTTAAAAGTTGAGAGCCCATTCATGTGAACAAAAATTTGCTTATTAATTGAAATAAAAGATAGAAATTAGTATATGTTGTCTAAGTGAAAAATCAAAATGATTCTTATATAATGAGTGATGTCAATTATTATTTAGTAATAAAAATTAGAAAAACTTGAATAACTAGAATTAAGTTTTTTCCTTTTTTTTCTGTAAAAATTTAAGAGAAAAATTATGCAGCATCTTATTTAATTTAACCAAAATAATATTATTGAATGTAATGTTTATACACTTAGAGGATTATAAAAATTCTTTTATAATTTTCACATATATTAATTGTTGAGAGAGAAATTTTGAATCTCATTAATTGTAAAAGATTTTCTCAGTAAATGTGCTTTGTTAAAACTTAGCAAGTATTACATTAAAGAAATATTTTCCATAGTGAAAGAAGAATAAAAAGAGCATGTAAAAAATCCATTGAAAAAATTAATGATGAAATTAATTTTACATTCAAAGAATTATTCAGATGTATGATGATTATTAATTTTAATATAATAATAAGAATCATCATATCTTTAATTTTGATATTTTAGAAAAATTTAATAAAAATATTTCTTAAAAGAAATTTATTATTTTTCAATTATTTTCTTAATTTTCTTTAAATAAATTATTACATGCAATTACATTTTCATAGAAATTAACAGTTTACAATGAATATAAATTCAAATATAGTTTTACATATATAAATTTGTTTCAAAATTTTAATTTTGGACATTTTGCATGATTACAAAGTCGCAATTTAATAATTAAAATGAAATATCAAAATAATATATTGTATTACATAAAATATGTACTATATTTTATATACATATATCATTTAATAATAATTTTAAAATTTAAAAGAAATTGCTTATTTAGGGAAACTAATTTTACACTTTAGAATAAAAAACAAACAATTTCAATTAGTTTATGAAAAATTAAAAATATTCTCACATATTTAATTATAGAATTGGTATATGGAATGCAAATGAAAATATGACTAATTTTTCATAAACTAATTGAAATTGTTTAAAATATTCTCACATATTTAATTATAGAATTGGTATATGGAATGCAAATGAAAATATGACTTAAGTCAATTAACATTCTTTTTATAGCATCTTATGATCCTCAGAGTAAAATTGATTTTCATTAATAAGATTGTGATTTTGGTGTGTGTGTGTGTGTGTGTGTGTGTGTGTGTGTGTGTGTGTGTGTCTGTGTGTGTGTGTGTGTGTCTATATATAAATAATAATAAGCATATAAATATATAAAGTTAAAATTCAGAGTAAATAAAACATACGCATTGTTATTTTCATTAATTATATCTAAAATTATTTGCATATGCAACACACACAATCAAAATTTTTATGATAGCATTATTGTTATAACAATCAAAATCTTGATTTATTATTAAGAATTTTATAATTTTTAAACATTTCTCATCTTGCACAATATCATAACCATTACATACTTTTTATATTATCAAATAAATCTTTGAAATATGATTTTATCATGTTATAACAAATGTACAATGTTACTTTTTCAGACCAAAGATACATACAGATATTCTAGTATATATGTGGCCAATATTTCATTTGTAAAGCACTGGCAAATGAAATATTAGTGTATATATATATATATATATATAAGTGACTTGAGAATTATTACTGTAATAGGCCATACAGTTCATTAAACTTATGATTCAGGACTCTATTAACATATGAATCAAATAAATTATTATTAATTTTAATATAATAATAAGAATCATCATATCTTTAATTTTGATATTTTAGAAAAATTTAATAAAAATATTTCTTAAAAGAAATTTATTATTTTTCAATTATATTGACTACCACTGGTCTAGAGCTTAGTTCAAAGGATTAAAGCACTACATGCAGTCATAAGCTATCAAAAACATTTTTTAATATTATTCACAATAGTAAAAACGCTTTCGGTATCGTGGATACTCTCCTCAGTTACATGGAATACTTTATAGAACATAAATCGAACAAATTATAAACATTTAAAAATATGTCAGTAATGGAACACAGACTTTGAACTTAATAACAAAAAATATAACAATTAAAAATTATAAATTACAAACTAAAACATATTTAGATGTTAGTCGACAATTAATACTCTCATATAAATTCTAATATGTACAAAATTGGTCTGGAAATAATAGTTGGCGTATCGTATCAATAACCAGTTATATTCTTCATCGTCACTGGCCCCTTCTCTTTACCTGGTATCAATAACCAGTTATATTTTTCATCGTCACTGGCCACTTTTCTTTACCGCGTATTTCCAGGCGCTGCTTGTTTCGTCCGCTTGCTTAATATTAATTACATTCTCTTTATTACATGACTTCAAGATTTCAATTTTCTCTGCGTTGCTAAGTCCCTCCTGTTTTGTACTGATTTAATAATTTTCGCCTCTTGCCATTCTACACTAATATCTTTCTGGTACACCTTTTTAATTTCAATATAAATTATATAAAAGATAAGTTTTCGACAATATTTGCTTTGAATTCTTTACATATGTTTATAATTTCATTTTTACAGAGATTGATAAACTATTTTAGTGATTTCAAAACTTTTTGTTTTAAAATTACATTACTTTGCGTAACAGCTGATAAATGACATATTGGCCTGTCAGCACAGAAAAATTCACTTATGTTAGTAAAGCAACCAGTAACAGCCGAATACAGTAATGGTGTCTGTATGTAACTTTATATGTCTAATATTCTTAAAAATAGGTATAAACATTTAATTTCATAATTCAGAAGCATTGCATTTTCTATTCAATATGACATAAAATGAATTTTATCAATCTGTTTTTCTATTAAAGTTTATTTTAATCATAAAATTAACTTTGGTATAATTATCTTGTATAAAATTTCAACTGTAATCTGTATTTTATATTCAGTTAGATCACATTAATTTAAACATTATTACATAAATTTTGCTTCATGAAACATCCACTTATATGCAGAAAAAAACTGAATTTATTCTGTGAATAGCATGTCAAGAATCCACTGAAAACATTAATTATGGCATTCATTCAATTCACAGAACAAATTTATTTTTAAATGATCATGCAAATATATTGCAAGTAACAATATACACATTTTTATACAAACTGATATTTAGAGAACCTATATATTTAACACTAAAATAATAAAAATTTGTCTTACAGAATATTAATTATGCAAAAACTTATATATAAGAGTCTATATAAAAATTTTTTATACATTGAATATCATGAATCAGGTGCAAAATTCTATTGGAAAATCAGCATAATTATTTGCACTTATTATTTTAAAGTACAGACATTTAATATTTTAATTTAATTGAATACAAGTGAATTAATCTATTCTACAGTACAAATAATATTTAATAAATGAAAGATACACTATCTTCAAAAATACATGTTACAATGCATTATATTCCATGGAAAAAATTTTAGTAGCTATTATATTACTAGAAAAGGTTAGAAAATTTAGAATAATTTCTAAAGTTTAATTAACTTTGACTGACTTATTGCCAAAAAAATTAAATAAATCAAATTATATCATTCATAACATTTATTATACTTTAAGAAATACTAATTTCTTTAAAAAGGTGTGTTGTTTTATTAATATCTTAACAAGCTATTTAAAATTATTAAAATAATAATAATCACTGCAATATACTTTTAATTATAAACTAAAACAGTGAATAATTACTGAACTCATAAAAAATTCAATTTATTCATTATATATCTAATATAATGACAAAAATTCTATTATTATAACTGTTGACAAATAATGAATGAATTTCAGAACCAACATGTTATAAATTAAAATTCAATGATAAATTATTTTAATCATTGGGATTATTTTATTTTTATTTTTTTTGGAAACAGCTCTAACCAATATTATTTCAACGTCCTAAACTATGAGTTATAACTGGACGCATACTTTGTGTCATTATTGGATATGATACCAAAGGAGTTGATGGGCCACTCATAGTAATAATACTTTGTGGCAAAGTTTGTGAAAGTGAAACTGCAGCCGGTAATGCTTGAGCTATTGATACAGGAACAGATGCAATTGATACTGGCACTGTAGCAATTGATACTGGTGCAATTGCCTGGCCCAAAGTTACAGGTACAATTGGTGTAATTGTTTGTTGTGTAGCTGCTGCCAACTCTGTCGCAATATGCTGAGTAGGTAAAGTAGTGGTTGCACCTGTCAAATCATTATTTCCCAAAGACAACTGTTGAGATATTTGAGTAATAGCAGATGGTAAAGGTGTAGCAGTATGAGGATTTAATGTTTGAGTAACTGGTGAAACTGTAGTTTGTTTGCTAAGTCGCAATTGCGCATTTTGATCTAATAAAAACTCATTTGTAGCTTGAAGTTCAGTTACTTGCTTTTTTAATTCTTCTATTTTATGTCGAAGTAAGGTATTTTCTTCCTCAAGTAATTGATAATCCAATGGTACAACAGCAGAAGAAACTAGAGAACATTTATCATTTCCTGAAATATAATTTGAATTATTAGCATAGCGATCAAAAGCTTGGCGCTTTGGCTCAGGCTCATATTCATCCACTTCATATTTTTCAAAACTGCCAAATCGTTCTTTCTTTCGTCTCCATAAATGAGGTGAATCAACCTGTTCTGTTTCAATAATGTGACGAAATTTACAACGCCCGGCACGTCTACAGTCACCTTTTAAAAAATCTTTACATATGGGAATTTCTCCTTTCTTTGATGGAGCATCAAAAGGAATTCCTTTGCCCATAGCAACAGCATCAACTAAATGAGAAGGCAAACGGCCATAAAGACGATACTGTTGTTCTTCATTTCGAGTACAATGCAAAAACTTACAATTTACACGCCTGCATTCTTTATTTTGATAATCATGACAAAACACATATCTTACTTTTCTACCCAATTCTTCTGTTTCATTAGAATCTGGATGTCTATATTTGCAACGCCTGCCTCTTTTGCAAACATTTCGCAAAAAATCACGGCAAATATTATCGCTGCTATCACTTTTATAGGTTTCAGTATCTCCCCTTGAATCTCTACTTTCATCATCAGACATGTTGAATTCTAAAACATTCAAATAACAAATTAAATACTTGCACTCTTTTCCAGACTTAAAGCCAATCAAGCAAAAATAATGCAGATTTTTGCAGCAGAGCAAGCTGTCGCTGTCCACAGTCACCAGCAAAGCACTCGCAACAAAATGCTGAAAAGGAAAGAAGTAATCTGAAATAAATACAGTATTTAGTTTCTAGTTTTCCAGTGAAATTAAAAATATGCAAAATGACAGTTGAATAGATAACTATTCAGATAATAATATATACTTGATATCTTGTGGATTTAAATGATGTATAAAAAAATTTTTTTAACTGTCCAATAAAAATTCTTAACTATGATGGTTTATATTATATATTAATAATATAATCTATACATTATAAATCCACTTACAAGTAATTTTATCAAAATAATTATTCAGTTCGTAATTGAATAATTTAATATAAACAATATTATAATTCAGAACTGTTTATAATAAAGACCAAATTCAATAAAATCTATTGCTGTAATACTTCTAATAGACCTTTAAAGAAAAATCATTCTTGTTTATTCATTTTCTTTCTGCTGAAAAAATATTGATTATTAATTTATAAATAATTAATAATCAATATTTTTAA
>AYEL01088706.1:0-28892 GCA_000484575.1 Olivierus martensii
ATTTATAATATTTACAAAATTAGAATTTGTATTTTAAGATTAAATATTAAAATTTTTAGGATGATCTATTTAAAAGCAAAGATCCATTTAGTGGTGTTAATGGATTTACAACTGATCCATTTGGTGGTGAAGATCCATTTAAATCAGGTAAAATGTTTAAAATTTTTAGTTTTATTATTTAACACATTTTTGGAAAATGATAAAAATTCTTGAGATAGATTATTTCATAACTCGATATCTTTCTTCCTGGTATTTATTGATCTCTCTTGTATTTTCCATTTACTTTTAATGGTGGATTGCTTTAAAATTTTATTTTATGTTCTAGAATAGTATTTCTCACTTTTTATGTGGCCATCTATGTTTGCTTTTTTACATTTGATGACTTTGTTATATATTAGTTATGTTGCCACATGGAAATACATCACTTATTGTCCACACATCCAGCATATACTAGCTTTATCAACTGTGTTTTGCTCATTTCTTCACATGGCAGGTAGGATACACACTATTCACCAAAATCTTAGTTCTAATATTGTGATATTTTTAATTTATGAAACTGAATACCAGTATAGGTAGGCCTCGATTAGTGAATAATTGATAATTGATTCCACGAATTTCTCGCACTATTCGAAGTATTAACTCTATGTAAAATATGGTAATTGGTTCTTGCTTTGTGAGATTCCGGCCATTAGCCAACCTTCACGATGAATAACCACAATACTAACTTAACACTAACTGTTTAAGAAATATTTATTTTCATATTTTATATCGTTATTCATCATCTAAATTAATAACTTACCAGCTTTTGCTTGAATGTTCGCTTTACTAATCAGTATGTGCTTTTGGTTGCAGTTTTCAATCCATACAGCTAAAAGACTCTCCATTTCTATTACAAAACTTATATTCTTGTAGTTGTTTGCAAACCACAATAAGTTGATGCAATTTTACTTTTCTGGTATATTTCGTTTGCATGTTTTATGATATTCAAGTACGGTAAATTCAGGCATTTTGAGATCTCGTCCTATTTTAGAATTAGCGTGACCGCTTTTATGTCGGTCTAGTAATGTCGACAAGGCTGACAAGGACTTTCTTCTTTTCATCATTATGATTAAAACCATGATAGTCATGAACAATATAGAGGCACATACTTTTCCAAACACCATTCATGTTTACATCTGTTACTAAAAAATAAAACTCAAAACCCTTTAGCAGTAAAAAACTTTAATCAGAAATGTTTTCAACACACTTGGTGCCTTCCTCAGCTGCTACTACAAAAGTCTTGTAATAGATGTTGAGGAAGGTGCCAAGTGTATTGAAAACAGTTCTGATTAAAGTTTTTTGACTGCTAAAGGGCTTTGAGTTTTATTTTTTGGTTTGTGTTTTGTGCAGTCATGTTGAACTTTTGTTACATCTGTTACATCTTCCTATGCATTATCATTGTTCTGTACACACTTATAAATATTGTAGTCCTTCCAAAAGTGCTGTAAAGTGATATCAGGATTTTCATCAACTGCTTTAAGTGCTTGGGAATATGTATGGCATGTATAATATTTGTTAAATTGGCAATCACACCCTAGTCTATTGGCTGTAAGATCGATGTTATGTTAGATGGTAAAAACATAACTTTAACATTGGGATCGAAGTCATCTAAATGTTGTGGATGGCCAGGCACATTATCTAAGATCAGGAGAATCTTGAAAGAAATCTGTTTCTCCTGACAGTACAAATTTGCCTCTGGGATGAGGTGACGAAAGAACCACTCCTCAAATATTGTCGGCATCACCCAAGCCTTCAGATTATTCATCCATATAACAAGAAGGGAGTTTTTATTTATGTTTTTTAATGGTAAATTAACAAGAGCTTCAGTTTAAGGTCTCCTAGCATCAATGTCAGTCTATTTACTTTTAGCAGCGATTATCTATAATTCGCAAATGATTTTGGTAAGTTTGATAAATATCAGTGAATATATTGTTTTTAAAGAAATTTTTGTATAATTTCCAAAATGTAGTTTATAAATTTGATAAATATAATAAAATTTCCCACCTTTTGTTTTTAATGGTTGCCTCAAGAACAACTATTGAATCAGTGACTGCATAGGAAATTCATCTCTGCTTAGAGGATCAAGTGCCTTAAGGGCTCCATAATTGGCAGCTTTGTCTGTTTCTTGTGAATTATCAATAATATCTCCAGAGTGCCTTTGTTCCTACCTTGGTTCCTGCCTTTGTTATACCCATAATTTGTTGTTTTAATAAAAATAATTTATGGATTTAAGCAAATTTTAATAAAATGAATCAAAAATCAAATGCCACTCTAGGATGGTAAATTTGATATTTTTTCCAAACAAGTTTTTTGATATTTTTGCAAGCTAAAGCAGATTTTACTTAGTTTCTTTATATTCATTAAATCATTTTAAAATTAATAAAACAAAAAATGTATTTTTGAACTAAGCAAAGATAGTTTATATATATATATATACACTAGCTGAAACTCACAAAATTTTGCAGTTGAAATAAAACAATAACAACATTTAATATAAAAATAAGTATATACAGTATATATAATAGCTATTTGTAATAGCCAAGAATGTTTTAGTAATAGCACACCACTACATGGTATTAGTCTAGTCACTAAGCCTATCAAAGTTTAATTTATTTGATATTATTATTTAATTAGCAAATTAGATATAGACTACACGTTAAAAATAAACCTTATTTTTAACGTGTATCATTAAGGTAAATAAAGTTTACCTTATTTACAGGAATACCTCGATTATCGCGGTTATTGTTGCCATGAAAAATACCGCAATAATCGAATCCGTGATAATCAGGGATAAATAATGCATGTAAAATGGGTGATCACTGCCAAGGATTTTTCAAATCTATTAATAAAATTTTATATACAAGGTACAAAAAAATGTGTTAAACGTGCCAATCTTCTAAGCTGATCACTCTACGTTTCTTCTTGATAGCTGTTGATTTGATATCATCCTTGCATCTTTTAGAATTCATTGTAGGGGTAAATAAGAAAAGAAATAAATATTCACATGCAATGCCGATTTTAGAGGTCCCAGCACCTGATGCAGCTTTCTTGTAATATCTACTCAGCAATGTACAATATTGCTGAGTAACAATATTGAGAAAATGATAATTTTGGCGCCCCAATGCTGTGCATCATCTGCTTACCGGGTTAAGCCGGCCCTGTCCACGTGTACTTCAGGTAAAGGCGGACAGTTACGGATGAGTGGTGAGCAAGCGCTGTCGGATAAAAACAAAGTGCTAAAGAGAGTTACCTGGAGAACAAATGTAATTCTGGTTACTTATATAGTGGGCTACAACTTGGAGCCGCAATAATTCGAATTTTTAGCGCAATAATTGAATTTTGGTATCAAATTATAAACCGCGATAAATCGAGAATTGCAATAATCAAAACCGCGATAATCGAAATATTTCTGTATTTTAGTAGTTTAATGAAATAATACAGCACAGTACTCGACATCCACCATTAATTTGACAAGTTACATTCAATTATAATGGTCATCCGATTATTGCATGTGACTATTATAATCCAATGACATTGATCAAATGGTAAAGATGCAATTGTTATAATCCAATAATATTGGCTAGCTAAAATATCATGTGGTTATTGTAACCCAATGAGATCATTCAAAGGAACAGACATAAGGATTTTATTGTAATACATATAATAAAACATAAAATGCAGAATTAAAATATTCTATTATATTTAATAAATTCAATTAAAAAAAAACAAGTTTAAAGTTTCTTCTTCATTTCCATAAAGTGTAATTAATAAGTGGACAGTTAGCTATTAATATCACTTTATGACAAAATATTTTATCCTTTCTGACAATTAATTGACATTATTTTTTGCAAATAACTGGTTGAATGTTTGTTTTATAGTAAAAAAAATAAGGCTTGGAGAAAAATAAAATTTCTACACAGGCAATAAATCTTTACAAACGAATAAAGTTAGCTTCCAAATAAAAATAAAATATCATAAATTGTATTTATGATATGATTACAAAGCTTTTCCTCTCATAAAAGTAAATAAAATGTTTAACTACTATTGTGAAGAAAATAAAGTTACTTTAGCAATTAAATATGCAAAAAACTACAAACATTCAGACCAATTAATAGAAAAAGTATCATAAATAATGTCCAAAATTGGCCAATTTGTATACTATTCATGATACATTCTTTGAAACAATTTTTACAGTTGTGCATTGCCACTAAAGTTATATTATTTATGAAGAATAGCTTTTCATAACTATTTACATTCTTTGCTGCAAAGTCACAATGTTGAAAACTATCAATAAATACCTAATGTTACACAATTCTGTAAATCTAGAGTCCTTCAAGAATAGTATTAATGCTTAGTAATAATTCTGAAATTAGATCTAATACTACAAAATAACAAACAAACAGAAGTTTACGACTGTTAATAATATAGTAGACTTATCTATATAATAATTTGTTTATCCTCATTAAATGTCATGTACATTTTTAGACTGAAATATTTCAATGATTATGCAATGAAACTCTACAAATCCTTTTGATTTGCATTTCTATGAGTTGCACTTACAGTTTAAGACAAATAAATATATTTTTAAAATACTTATTCTAAAAAAAATATACAAAATTTCAAATATTGGCAAAACTTTATAACTTATTTGGTAAATGGCATGATGTATCTGCCTGAAATGTTGGCTTTCTGGTGGATTAAATTAGGTCATTACCTTATCTCTCAGATGATAATTATGCGTAATTTAATATTTAAGACAGAATATAGTATTTAATATAACAATCAATAAATTGCATAAATAACTATTTTAATATATATGATATTTTTATCAATGATATGTATACACATATGGTTCACATATGAGCAAATAAAACTGAATTCTCCCTTTCTAACCTGTACAGCCATTTGCCACTACAGTTGGACTAATTATTTTACTAACAACTCAACAAAAAATAAGTAATCCAGACATTTCACACTTATAATGTTTGATGGAGTATTAAATCATGATAGCATGCTATGACTGCATGCACACTATTGTGTCATCTTTCATAGAACAAATAGTAATCATAGTCCTATCAAGTGTTGAACATCGAACATCAAATGTTTAGAGACCGATGTTTTATTAGCATTGATGTTCGATGTTTTTCCTGTTTATGTAGTAAAATTGACATTTGGGTTAAGTAATATTACATAATATTTTTATAAATGGATTTTTTATATATTGATGATGATTTTATTTAATCTTTTAGTTTTGCATTAGGGAAATCGAACAATCCATCTGGCAATATTGATGATTTAGTGCTTATATTTGTCACATGAGACACTTTATTATCATCATTTAATTAATATTCGAAATGCTTTTGGTTTCTTTTTTTATTTCAAAGTATTTATACCTTTGTAGCTCTGTAAGTAGGTTTCCAGATGGGAATTCCTTCCTGCCCATTGTCAGGAATTTTTTTTGTTTTCCCATTCTCGAATCCTGAGAAAAGTTGGTCGGAAAATTGGGAAAATCAGCTCCTAGAATCCAGTAATGCCCTCTATGGGAAATAAGCACACTACTCACAATGTATCTTTTAGACATTTTTTCCTATTTATCGCTATCTACAGTTACATTGTGTTACAATATTACACACCACTAGAAATACATGCACGACACCAGAATCAGATAACACATGACCAGCTAATTTTAATTCTTGTAAATCGAGCACATTTGATCATGGAGAATAGAAAACAGTTTGTATTTGCACAGAAAAATTTTTATTTTCACAACTCAGGATTTGACTACAAAGTCATCTTCAGGTAAACTAAGGAAATCTAAGGTAGCTTACATTAATGTGACATTGTAATCAAATCCTGGGTTGTGAAAATAAATATCAATTTCTCTGTGTTTGCCAAAATGATATCGTAGTGATCCCTGTTTAATATTCAGGGCAAGAGATCTAGTCATGAAATTTTAGTCACCTATTTAGGAAATTTTATTTACTTATTTTTTGCGGCGATCTTTTACATGTAGGAGTGTCTCGTAACCTCTGAAAGATTGAGCTGGGCCACGAATCTCGTTTTTGTTCATTAATATTTATTGTTATAGCCATTATTACAGATGATTAATGAAAATTAAATAAAAAAGATTATTTTGGGAACTCTCAGGAAATATGATTTTCTTTTCTCGATTCCCAAAGGTTCGAAAATGTCGGGAATTTGGAAACACTATCTGTAAGTATGCCTCTGAAAATCTTTGTGAGAACATTTTGCTAAAAATAAAAGTAATTCTGCAACTTGTATATATTATTCAAAAGAGCTGAAAACTAGTGGTAATACCACGAATTTAAGGTGTCATCTTGAAAGCAAACATCCACAACTTCTTGGAGTTCAGAAAGACTTGCAGAAGGAAGAAAAATGTTATCAAGATACTGATGAAGCATTGAGGAGTTCAGATCAGGTGAATCAGCAGAAAATAAGGTAAATCAAGCTCTTATATTTATGGTGTGTAAAGACAATAAGCCATTGAGTATTTGAGATCGTGAAGGTTTTTAACATTTTGTAAAGAAAATAACATCTTCATACAAAATTCCTTCTTAACCAACAATTAAAAGACTAATTTCTGATAAATATAATATATGGTATCCATAATCAAACAACAGCTCAAACAGAAATTTTGCTTATTAACAACTGATTTAGGGCAGACATCCAGAAGAGGAGTTACATTAATTTGACTGTCCACTTTTATAGATGAGGAAAATAAGCTATGCAATGTAGCATTAGATGTTTTTATTATTAGAAGAATGGTATACTAGCAAGTATCTAGCTAATAAGCTAAAGCAGTTGATAAAATACTGGGAAATAGATGAAGAATATGTCAATGAAGCTATTACTGACAATGCACAAAAAAAACAACATTAATGTTTTTAGGATCAATGTTTTCCTATCAATGTTCAGTACTAGTCCTATCCCAAAGGACTCTCTGCTGTGAAAGTGAAGTTATGGATTTTGGGATACAGTAATACCCCGAAATTACGTGATAGGTGGGACCGACGAAAATCACATAAGTCAAATTCATGTAAGTCAGTGTACAACTTTGCATATAAATACATATAAATTTGGTTTAAATGGGACCAAGGACTAACAGAAACACTAGTTTAAAAGAAAAATATTTAATAAAGTTGCAGTTCTTTATACATATTAATACAAAATATTAAAAAAATAAATAATCACGTAAAAAATTATTCACTTTTATTTAATTACCACACATAATTTCAACACGTAAAAATTTTTCACATTTGCTTAATTTTCACACCATAATTTCAGCATTTTTTCCATCTCAGCAATTGTACCATGACGTTTACGAATTATGCTTGAGTTTAAGGATTGAGCATTTTTCACCACATCGAGAATTCTTTCATCATCTTTTATGATTGTTCTTATGTGGATTCTGGAAGCTCAAACTTCTTTGCCAATTCACAAATTTTCATTCTGTTTTCAAAATTCTTGATAATGTTAACTTTACATTCAAAAGATATCCTTTTCCTTTTCTTACTAGGTGCAGGAGAATCAGATTTACTTCGTTTGGATGGCTTGTTTTTTTAAGGGCTTAGAAAACATATAACAAAACAATCTTAACTTTCATCGATTGTAGAATCATAATCATGCATGTAGAGTTCGCGCAAAAAGCATCCAATGCGTATCACAGCAAGATAGCGTGCAGCAATGTTGCCAAATGAAAAAATCAAGAACTGCGTAACTCTGAGTTCGCGTAAGTCAGGGTATTACTGTATTTTTAAATTTTGGATTAGGAATATTTGAATTTAATATTCAACAATGAATAATGAGTATTTCCAATATACAATGATTGCAATACTATTTATAAAATTACAGTACGGATAGTCCTCACTTTATGACCAAGTTCCGTTCCCATGACTTGGTTGTAGAATGAATTGGTCAGTAAGCGAGTAACTTGTTCAAATATATCTAGAAAATATCGGAAGCAAATTTCAACTTAAAATTTGATTTTAATTTTTATTTATTAGTGCAAATAACAATTATATTATGAAAAAAAGAAAACTCTCGACAAAAATTATAATCAACATAGATAGTATAGCAAATAATTACATATGCGTAAATATATCTTAATAATGCATATATTAATCAATCAAATAATCATTTACATTAAATTAATTACAATCATCATTAAAGTTGTCAAGAACAGTTGACGAAAAAAGTCGTAAGCTCAGATATATGTTCAAGCAGTCATTAAACAGGTAGGTTGTTAAGTAAGGAATACCTGTATTACAATCTATAACAAATTGAAAAATACTTTTTCTACTTTCTATATAAAATGGAATACAGATAGTTCTCATCTTAGGACTTCTTGGTGATTAGTCAGTGACAATGCTGGATCTAGGGTGAGGCAAGTGAGGCAGTTGCCTTGAGCAAAAATTATGAGGGAGTGCAAAAACGCAGTTACAATTTCACATACACACTTAATTATATTTATCTTGACAATATTTTGTGCTGCACTCTGTCTACTCTGTATGGTGTATTTTTCTAATCTTATCAAGGGAGAGAGAAACCAATGCCAATTAAATTGATTAATTCAGAGTTTTCCAAACTGTGGGACGTGTCCCCTAGTAGGGCACTAGTCTATTGCAAAGGGATGTGCAAGAATTAACAAAAACAATCTGGTTTAGTGATTGAAAAAGAATTGAGAGTAGCAATATCTTCAATAACACTGATTTGAGAGAATTTGTGTGGAAAAATAAGCCCACTCATTACATTAATTATTTAATATATTATATATTAATATATTAAACAAACATCCTATTTTTCCTTTTTTTTTTTTGTAAGATTTGTTTAATTCAGTGGTTTCCAAACTTTGTGTCTGCACTCTCCTTTTTTCGTAAAAAAAAATTGGTATGCCTTTCTTTTCATAGCAGTCTAATTTTATAAATACTTTCTACTTACTATTTAATACTATAAAATTATACACCAGAGATCACCAGAGTTGTTCGATCTTCTTAAAGTTCTTATACATATAAAATATATTTTACTATAGTCTAATAATTTTTAATACAATTAAACAAATCTTACAAAAAAAAAACAAAAAATAGAATACTTGTTTAATACAACATAATTTTTAAATCAATGGGTGGGCTTGTTTTTTGGCACGAATTCTCTCAAATTGGGGTGTCATTGAAGATATCACTACTAACAATTCTTTTTCAATCATTAAACAAGATCGTTATTTTGTCTTTAACATAGTTACAGCAGAAATTTTCTGGGTACATGTATTTATAACCACTTTTCTGATGCATTTTTTCAACAAAAATTAGAATTTTTGTTTTTTTTTTTTGTCTCAAAAATGATGTTTTTGTTAAACTTTTGCACCCCCTAGTGGGGCACACCCATAGTTTATAAAACACTGGTTTAATTGTATTAAAAATTATTATACCATAATAAATATACAGTGAGTCTCTATAGTTTGACACTTCTAGTAGTCCAACACTCTGCGAACTGTCGTGCCACCCATGTGAAATTTTCATGTCACAACTTGTCAATGTGTGAAAGAGAGAAACTGATGTAAACAAATTGTTCATTGCTATTCGTTCATTGCGGAGGCGTTATAGTCGGACTAATTTTTAAGTTCAATACACTGTTTACTGTAAAATAATGTTTTTACTGTATCAGCGTTTGTTATTTATCTTTACATAATGTCACAAATTAGAAAAAGTGAAAAACAAAAACATGAGATATTGATTGTGGTCAAAGACGCAGAAATAATTAAGAAACTTGACTTGGGAGAAAAGTTTAGTGATTTGGCTTCGTTTTATGGTATTGGACAAGCCACCATTTATGACATTAAAAAAATTGGGATTTTATGGTATTGGGCGAGCCACCATTTGACATTAAAAAAAAATCAGGATAAAATTGATGGGTGTGTGAAAGATTTGAACAGCAAGAGCAGTGACAGGAAAGTCTTAATAAAGTGAAAGATTTGAACAGCAAGAGCAATGACAGGAAAGTCTTAATAAACTGAGTGTATTCGTTTTGTAATTCCATTTTTTCTATTGAATATCCAATAATCTGACAAACCCCAGAACCATATGTGTCAGATTAGGGAGACTCTACTGTATATATTTTTGTATGTAAAAACTTTATTTATGCAAAATATGGTGTATTGTTTTTTAGTATTAAATTGTAAAAGCATTTATAAAATTAGGCTGTTATGAAAAAAGGGGCATAGAAATTTTTTATGAAAAAAGCAGGGTGCAGACACAGAGTTGAAAATCACTGGATTAATTGATAAACAATTATTAATGATTTTTGCCTTGTTGAAAGTAAGAAAAATTAAAATTAGTTCATATTTATTATGTTAAATAGAGTTCATTTTTATTATATCTATTATAAATGTATTTTTTAGTAGTATTTTGTTAACTATTTGTTGCTTTGAAAAACGATAAAGTTTTTTGTATGTTTCTCAGTGAAAATATATCATTGATGCCATTACATTCCCGGTTCCAAAGTATTACATATGTTAATGTATTAATGTGCATCAGTGAAGATGGTGAAGAGGAGAGAGGGTGCCATTTTCTAATGTTGCCTCAGGTGACAAAATATCTAGATCTGGCAATGCTCAGTGATATAATCAATAAATTCTGTGATTGATAAAATCCACTTCACGAGTTTGAATTCATGGAAGCAATAGTCTGATATACATAAAGCATCTTCTGTATGGTTCTTATATTTTTGTATTTGTTAAGTTTATTGTGATAAAGTGTAATAATAAATGTTGGTAGTGAGTAATCCATAAATTTTTAGCATTTCTGATTTCTGATTACAATTTTATTCAATATATTACAATATACAATATAATATAATTTTCTGTCATAAATCAAGTACTTCTTGTATACATTAATTTGGAATATCTGCATATCATATGAAATTTTTAAAGTTGAATATACTTTCATTAAAATAAGTAATTTATTATTATATATAAAACTTATAAACTTTTTTCATCTTAGACCCATTCAAAGGAAATGATGATGCTTCAGCTGAAACTGTTGATCCATTTGGTGCTGATCCATTTAAAGATGCCTTCAGTGGTACAGTAGATACAGAAATCAAGGTGTGATATATTTTATTTTTAAAGTGATTTGATAGCTGTCTTTACATAACTTGCTATATCTTATACACTTATACACAAGTTGTTATATTTGAAGTAACCAAATTCACTAGAGAGCCATCTAGAGTGAGTTGTAATGCTTTATAACAAATTGAAATTGAAAAATTAAATTATTCAGGCGCTGCAGAAAACATTTAAATAAAAATTAGTCCAAAACTTCATCACTGAGTGTGATACAAATCTTGATATGTATAACTGTATCTGTACAATAGTCTACATGCTTATGAAGGCATTTTTCCAAAATACTTGTATTTATTATTGAAAAAATATCAACCTTTTTTAATCAAATTGAATATTTCTTATTAAGCTTTACTATCAGAATAGCAGAAATAAAGTTTGAAGTCATAGGCAAACCTAAAACCTGTTTAATCAATCAGTTGAAAAGAGGGTATTTTTATCAATTTGTATTTTTAAAAAAGGTTAGAAAGTGGAAAGAGGGTATTTAAATGCCCTTTCCACTTTGTAACCCTAGAATTGCAATCATTCAGTGATCTGTTGTACATTCCTAACAAGATCATCTCATAAGAAATCCTATTTACATGCAAAGATATTTTTCAATAGGATCATAGAAAGATCTTAAACCTTGAAAGACCATGCCTTACTACACATTCATGCAATATGTGAAGAGAAATTTAGTTCTTCCTTTACATCATTTACTGTTTGGATACATCCAAAAGAAACCTCGCTGCTTTTGTTTTTAAAAAAATGAAAGTTAAGAGTTTCTTTGAACTTAGTTGTACTTTCCATTAACTGTTATCATTTTAAACAGAAAGCTGATGAGGATATCTATGATATTGAAAACATTTCTGAATAAAATATGTTTTTATGTGTTAATGATATTGCTTAAAGTGCTAATCTATTTACTATATTTTGATTACTTAGTCATAAAAACAGTTAAAAAACAAACTTCTATGGTAATCAATAGTTTTATATACAAATAAGTGAAAGGACATATTGATACTAATTTTAGAATCAATAAAATTTAATTGATATAATGCTATTTGGAAATGTCTTCTATAAATAAACAGTATCTTTCCCAAAGAATCAACTTCAAATTATTTTTTGATACATACAGGAGGTCCTAAACTTGTGATGGAGTTATGCTCAAAAGTTTTGGTTGTAGTTTGAATCTGTCATAACTTGGAACACAATTTTCCATAGGTGCAATGTTATAAATATAAGCAGCTCTTCTCAAACTTTTCTACTTGGCAACCCTTTTACCCGAGAAAATATTTTCGCAATCCTAGGTATAGAGCTATATAATCTAGGAGTATGAATTAAAATATTTGCTAAAATCTCTGCGACCCCAAATTTTGTTACACGACTCCATACAGGGTCGCGACCCACACTTTGAGAAGCACTGGTTTACAGTAATGGTGAATTAATGCTGTTTATTCTTTAAACAAGGAAATTTTGCATTTCATGTCTCCAGAACTTTATATGGGTAAAATAAAAAAAAAAACAATAACTTAAACAAAGATGGATTTTTTAAGTTATTTTCTTGTGTCCAATTTTTATAACTGATTGCATAATAAAGCAATTGTTTACCACCTCAAGGGAATTTTGCTCAGTTCTGGATTCTACATATAATTTTTCAGGAAGGATCCAGACCTGGCCAGGCTCATTGAACTCTATTTTTCAATTTTCTGGTTGATCCCCTCATATTGGACAGTCTGTGGGGAGCTCTAAAAGTGGCTGCTGCCAAACGTATCCCGTGTCAGCTTAATTCAAAATAACCTAATCAAGTTTCTAGCAAATATAAGTTAAAATATTAAATATAAAGCCAAATATAAGCTAAATATTTAATTTTACTTCCTAATTATTCGCTGCCTACTGCATAATGGTATTCATTCCAGATTTAACTATCAACTGCCCACATCTGTGGTAGAGTCAGTAAGACTCTACATTAAGTGAATCAATAACTGAACCAAATGCATCAAAAATTTTTCAGAAATATGGAATTCAAATTCCATGCTTTCATGCATTTAGGATGGAATTGAATGAGTTGAACCCATACACCTAAAAAATCTTGAGGTATAAAACCAGAAATTAATACAAATATTGTATGGTGAAAATATAATATGCTTCCATTCTAGCAACTACTCAGCCATCCAGTCTGTGAGCCATCATTATTGCAAAATCATTTGATGGCATAAGTACAGATTTTCATTGTAAATAATTACTTTCATAAGTTCGAGACCATCTGTAGTTTTATAAGTTGCAAGAGAAAAGATCAGTTTTTTTTTAAACTAGATTCACTTTCTGACATATAATTAAATAAGTACATTTCCAAAGAGTGCATGAATCAGTAATTCCATTATGTTAAGAAAAAATCTGAAAAAGCCCTTATCTTGAAATATAAACCCACATATTTCTGAAAATATCATTTTTGTCTTATTTTATCAATTTAAACTTTTAATGTGGCTATTTTTCAAAAAATTTATATTCTGGCAGAATCTATAATCCAGCATATCTATATCCAATGTTATTAATGATATTCCTTCCATCTACAAGGGTAAGTCATTAAGTAAGTCATAAATGCATATGGCATGATTTAAAGTAGTAACAAATATCTCCAAAGAATGGCGATAGATGGCATCACCATACAGCTTTATGATATTCAATTTATATTGAGTAGGTAGCATTCGCATGCATGCATAGCAAGTTCAAAAATGGCGATGGTGCTCAATGAGTGTATGGCAGAAGAGCAACGTGCTGTGGTCTGATTTTTGTGGGCAAAAGGAATTGAATCAAAAAATATTCGTAAAGAAATGTTACCTGTTTATGGAGAGAAGTGTTTATTGCGTAAAGCAGTGTACAATTGGGTGGAGAAATTTTCGCAAGGCCGTTCCAAAATTGTTGATGAAGATCGAAGTGGGCGTCCTGTTTTGATTGCGACAAAATCAACCAAGCAGCAGGTGGAAGAATTGATTTGAGCTGATTGAAGAGTGACAATTGACAGCATCTCAACTGCAATAGGATGTTCTCATGGTTTAGCATACAGCATAATGCATGATCGGTTGAATTTCCGAAAAGTGTGCGCACGATGGGTCCCCCGACAACTGACCGAGGAACACAAAAAGAATCAAATGGGCCTTTGTTTGCAACATCTTTTGCAGTATACTACTGAAGGTGAAGACATGATTAACAGAACAATCACTGGTGATGAATCTTGGGTCCATCACTACCAATCTGAATCAAAACGTGTGTCAATGCAATGGAAGCATCCTTCTTCACCTTCCAGCAAAAAATTCAAGGTACACTCCCAGCTGGTAAGGTTATGCTTAGTGTTTTGGGATTGCAAAGGAGTGATACTTGCTGAGTTTAAAAGAAAAGGTGAAAATGTGAATGCTCAATCATACTGTGATGTTCTTTTCAAGCTTCGGACTGCCATTCAGAGAAAACGTCCAGCCTATTGAGCAGAGGAGTGCTGATTCATCATGATAACACGCGCCCTTATACAGTTACTCATACTCAGGATACAATTCAACAATTTCGTTGGGAAGTGCTACAGCATCCATCTTACAGCCCAGACTTAGCCCCAAGCGATTTTCATCTGTTTGGTCTACTAAAACAATATCTTGGAGGCAAAAAATTTGCAGATGATGACGACGTTCAACATGAAGTCCTACTGTGGATGAGACAGCAACCAAAAGAATTTTATGCAGCTGGAATTGGGGCCCTGATAAAATGATGGGATAAGTGCATCAACGTTGCTGGAGATTATGTAGAAAAATAAAAATAGTTTCCAAGTGATTGTCATGGTAAATTATTTTTTTATCATCTTTTGTGACTTACTTAATGACTTTCCCTTGTATTTATAAAACTTTACTAATTGGAAAATAACAGATTTTTTTTAATATATTTTTAAAGTGTTTGTAAACATTTTAAATAGTTATTGATTTTGTTTTCATTTTTTTATTTAGGATGATCCATTTAAAGGATCCGATCCATTCAGTAACTTTGCTATAACTTCTGGAACAAGTAGTAAGTTATATCAATATTTTTTATTCTTTTTTAAGCAAATTATATTTAAAACAGAAATTTTGAAGATATATTTTTTGCGACTGCCAAAGCAGTCATTAGCAACTTCCCATAGCCTTTTCCTTAGTAGTAGTAGTAGTAGTAATAGTAGTAGTAGTAGTAGTAGAACAGGGAGGAGCCTACCCAGCCCAAGCACCGCAACCAACAATGGTCTATTGTGCATCCCCCAATTGGATCATCCCATGAGAAGACCTGTCCTTAAAACAAAGGACAGTATTCTCCTCAATGGGACACTAGCAAGATCCTCAGGGACAAAAAAATACACCCCCAAGAGATCACGCCTAAGCCACGAAAGGGCCACACATTCACACAACCAAAGAGATCACGCCTAAGCCACGAAAGGGCCACACATTCACATAAAATGAAGATCACGCCTAAGCCACGAAAGGGCCACACATTCACATAAAATGTGAATCTCATCTCCTCTACACAGAGGGCTATCAGCAAGCCCCATCAAATGAAGATGTCGTCTAAGATAACAGTGCCCAGTAAGAAGCCCTGTAATAATCCTAACCTCATATTTATTCAGGGAAAGCAACTCTTTAGTCCGCTGAGCAGAGCATACTAAAATGAGAGCCTTTGCCTGCCTAAGACCAGAGGTAGTCCTCCAGAAGATGAGATGCTGGGCCGCCAGCCAGTCCCTGACAATCCGTCCGAAAACACCCAAACCAATGCCCAGAACAGGCTCAGGTCCAAGGAAGGGGCGAGAAGCCCCCCTCCCTGGCAAGCCTGTCAGCAATCTCATTGCCTGCAATCCCCTTGTGCCCCGGCACCCAAACTAGTTGCACCCTGTTCTTGGTAGCCAATTCCTCAATGAGAAGACAGCAGCACCCAAACCAGTTGCACCCTGTTCTTGGTAGCCAGTTCATCAATGAGAAGACGGCATTCCCAAACTAGTTTTGAAACAAATCGGGAACTATCAAGCGCTTTAAGGGCAGCCTGACTATCAGATAGGATAAAAATATGCTTCCCAGCATACTCCCTATTAAGATTTATTCTAACACAAACTGAAACAGCGAAAATTTCTGCCTGAAAAACAGTGGCAAACTGCCCGAGGGAGTAGGAAAAGTACATACGCATCCCTTCGCAGTAAACCCCTGCCCCAACACCAGTGGCGGTTTTAGAACCATCCATAAACCAGACCAAACCACCCTTGATGCTGCACCCAAATCCCCCTTCCCAGCCCTCCAAACTGGGAAAAACTACAGTGAAGTGCCGGAGGAAGTTAAATCTAGGTACCATGTGGTCTTTAACCATCCCAAGAATGTTGCAGTGTAACCTGTCACATTCAAAGGACAAATGCTCCACCTTATGGGTCCATGAAATCCCTCGCCCAGAAGAATGAAGCCTATAATAGCCCTCCTAGGCACTCGCCTCAACAAACATATGCAGAGGAGGAATGAACAGGAGAACCTCAAGAGTGGCAGTAGGAGCAGTCTTCATAGCCCCAGTAATGCCCAAACAGGCCAGCCTTTGAATCTTCCCATGTTCAGCCTGACAAGTTTTAAGTAAAACCCTTCGCCACCAGACAATGGCAGCATAAGTAAGAATTGGTCTCACCACCATGGTGTAAATCCAAAACAACAGCCGTGGCCTAAGACCCCAAGTCTTACCCAAAATACTCCTGCAAGCCCAAAGAGCCCTACAGGCTTTCCCCACAACAAACTCAACATGTGGCTTCCAAGTCAAACCCTTGTCAAGCAAAATGCCAAGGTATTTGACCTGTGTAGAAAACTGCAACCTTTTACCAAAGAAGACCAGTTCAGATAACCCTACCAACTGTGTCAGATAACCCTGCCAATTCTCAATTAGGTCAGAAAAACACTGAGTCCGTAATGTTAGGTCAATGACTTCCCTCCTGTTAATAACAGGAAAGGTATGCTCATTACCCCTATTCAAAATGAAAAGGTTAGTACCCATCAGAAAATCCAATAGGTGCTCCCCCCTACGGTTGATGTCTTTGCTACCCCAAACACGAGAGTTAGCATCGACACAAACCAGTAAATCAAAATGATTCTTTTGACAAAATTCCACCAAGGAGTCAAACTCAGGCATTGGTGGAAGTTCGTCCTTATCATAAGGGAAATTCGCAGAGGAAACAATAAATTCCCTACTAGCACCCCCCTCATCTAGCTTCACCCGTACAGTAGTAAGATCCCTTGAACAGTAATCCCAGATGGGTGAAACATGTATGTTATTCTTAATGAATACACAAGTCCGAGGACCATTATCAGAAGTACAAGTAGTAAAAGAAAACAACTTACCTTCCTTACAGGGAAGCCCCTGTATTCAGCCCTTATATTGCCATGGCTCTTGAATAAGAGCAAGGTCATAGCAGCCCCCCACAAGCAGCCGACCCGAAAGGGGCAGAAGCGGCTCGGGAGTGCTGGAGGTTGATCTGAACCAACCTCAGGCCCATGACACTACAGGTGCCTAAGGTGGGCAAAGTTCCATGCCCTCCCCCATTGACTGGGCGTCGGAAGGACCAGTGGTACCCCTGGAAGCCCCTTCCTTATCAGAGAGCCTGACCAGTTCATGCCCCTTTTCAGGAGCAATCACCGAAGCTATCGGTCTTCCAGACTTGGAATTAGGATCCGAAAGTACCTTAAAGGTCCCTTGATCGACCCCAGAGAAAGACTTAAAATTGGCCGCCTTGATGGTCTTTGCCGAAGCAAGATCAACCATCAGGATTAAACGCTGTCCCTTAGTGTCCCTAGTTCGACCCAAGACCCTCCAGTTTTCAGTCCTGAATCCCGGATTAAATAGTTTCAGTTGAGCAAGGAGTTGGCGCACGTCCTGTGTAGAAGTCTGCAGTACGATAAGCCATTTTCACAGGCTTGGGAAGGTTCATCGCAAGAATTACCCTGGCTTCGCTCTTGAAAATGGAGATACTATCAAATCCATGGAAGAGGGTGAAGTGTACAAGTATTTGGGATTTCAGCAAGCCAGATTCACAGAACAGAAGAAAACTAAACAAACATTGACAAAACTATATACCAACAGATTAAATAATATTCTCAAAACACATCTGAATGGAAAAAACACAGTGAAAGCCATCAACACATTTGCCATACTTATACTGACTTACTCCTTTGGAGTGATACAGTGGACACAGTCAGAACTTGAATCACTCCAAAGAAAAACACGAACAACACCTACAAAATACTAGTACCATCACCCGAAATCTGCCATAGAACGAACTACTCTCCCACTCAAGGAAGGTGGACATGGTCTTATTGATATCTCACATTTACACAACAGAGATCTATAATCTGAGAGAGTTCATTCATAAAAAACAACATACATCACAACTACACAAAGGTATTGTCTTGGCAGATAGAAACATAACATCATTAAATCTACAGAACGACACTCCAAACCAAATAGACAACACTGCACACATACAAGAAAAGGTGTAGTAAGGAACTCCAAGGCAAACACCCACACGACCTTCAAAAACACTTCATTGATGCTAAAGCATCAAACAGCTGGTTAGTCAGGGGGTCTATTTACTGAAACAGAAGGGTTTATATTAGCAAAATAAGACCAGGTAATAAACACAAAAAACTACAGAAAATACATACTAAAGGACAGCACATAATAAACACAAAAAACTACAGAAAATACATACTGATGACACATGTAGGAAATGCCACATAGCACCCGAAACGATTCAACACATGAATACTTGTGAGAAATGCCACATAAGCACCCGAAACAATTCAACATATTACGTCTGGTTGCAAGCTGCTCGCACAAACAGATTACCTGTACAGACACAACAATAGCAAACATAATACACTAAAAGCTTGCAACCATATACAAATTAATAAACACACTTACGCCATACTACAAATACATACCAGACACAATCCTAGAAAACTCAGCACACAAGATGTATTATGACAGAACAATCCTAACAGACAAAACCATACTCCACAACAGACCAGACATAACTCTCATAGACAAGAAAAACAGAGTTACCTACATTATAGACATCTCAATACCAGATACACACAACATCCAGGATGCATTCACCCAAAAAATTAGCATACACAACATCCAGGATGCATTCACCCAAAAAATTAGCAAATACATGACACACACAATATCCAGGATGGGCAACATCCAGGATGCATTCATCCAAAAAATTAGCAAATACACAGAACTCTCTCCTCAAGAGGATGCATTCACCCAAAAAATTAGCAAATACATAGAACTCTCACAAGAATTAAGTGTCTCTTGCGAATGCAAAAAGTTTTAACATTACCAATCATTCTATCCTCAACAGGAGTAGGTAGTTATAGTACCCATCATTCTCTCCTCTACAGGATAATCCCTGATACACTACACAAAAGCCTCAAAACACTAGATCTACATCATTAGTTATAGTACCCATCATTCTCTCCTCCACAGGAGTAATCCCTCATCAAATGCACAGAACTCTCACAAGAAATTAAGCGTCTCTGGGGAATGCAAAAGGTCACAGTACCCATCAATCTGTCCTCCACAGGAGTAATCCCTCACACACTACACAAAAGCCTCAAAACACATCTACATCCCAAGACATACATAACACTACAAAAAGAATCTCTACTCAAATTTTCTCAACAGGAGTAATCCCTCACACACTACACAAAAGCCTCAAAACTTTAGATGCATCCAAAGACATACATAACACTACAAAAAGCATCACTACTCAATACATGCTCATCAAATTTTCTCAACAGGAGTAATCCCTCACACACTACACAAAAGCCTCAAAACTTTAGATGCATCCAAAGACATACATAACACTACAAAAAGCATCACTACTCAATACATGCAAGAAATCCCTCATACATTACACAAAAGCCTCAAAACACTAGATCTACATCCAAAGAACATAACATTACACAAAAGCCTCAAAACACTAGATCTACATCCCAAGACATACATAACACTACAAAAAGAATCTCTACGTGCAACATAGTAAGAAAGTTTCTCAGCACTGACACAGACAGTTAACACATGACATACATAACACTACAAAAAGCATCACTACTCAATACATGCAACGTTTCTCAACATTGACACAGACAGTTAGTTAATCACAATTAAATATCACAAGTAGCTATGTCTTGACTCGTGTCCGACATAACAATTAAACATCACAAGTAACTATGTCTTGACTCGTGTCCGACATAGCTTTGACCCGGAGGTACTCCGTGCCCACACTGATGTACTATAACATAATAATACAAATAAGTAGAACACAAATATAACATTAATCAAAGACAAATAGAACAGAATAAAACTAACAAAAAAATAAACATAAAATCTGATTATGTCTCGTGTGTTAAACAACAATAAACCCCCTAATGGGGTTTATTGTTGTTTAACACACTTGACAGACTGACTCATGAACATACCCATAAGAGAGAATCTTTTTTCTTCTTTTTCTTCATATTTTCCTTAGTTTCTATTCCAAATAATATTTTCTTTAGTATCTTGAAGTGAAGACAAAAATACTGATGAACACAAAGACAATGACATCCATTCGACCACGGACATAGCCGAAGAGCAGAAAAAAAGAAGAGATGAGCTGAGCCACAGCCACAGTGAAGCTAGCCAAAGCAAACTCTCTGCAAACAGTTAAAAAATTCTTTCTTTCCTTTTTTACTCCTCCTATTTTCTTTAAATTCTCCAATCATGCCAAACTGAAGAGAAGGTTCAAAACAAAACTAAACTCTTCATTTGACAAGGGAAATTCTATTCTTGCATCTTCAGTGGTGTAGAAAACTATCAAAATAAAATTACTCTAATTTACTTTAACCAGGTCCCATGACCTTGAGTCACTGGATCCCTTGGTTTGTTTTCTCTCTTTAGGTATATTCTGAGTTTATCTGACAAGTCTAGCATTACATTTCCCTCTCCCTATCAAAAAGTCATTCAAAAATAATACAGTTTTTCTGGTTAATTTCGTTAGTTTTACAATAAAAATGAAGTTATTATATTTAATCTGTACAATTAATTTAGTTAAAAAGTTTCTGACAAAGAATTACAATTATGCTTTTCAAGTTTCACAAGTATTTGTTAAAAGAGAACTTTCTGACAAAAACAGAGTTCTGCAAAACAACACGTCTTGCATCATGTGATCTGTTATCTCAGTTGTTAATTGTCTTTTTTTTCTTACAATCAATTCAAATCAGACAATATCATTATTAAAATTAATAAAATTATAACCATATAAAAATATATTTAAGTAAATGATAATTAATATATTGTAATGAAAACAAATTATTTAATTAATTAAAAATAGACGTGTAACAGTTCATTAGTTTTTAGTTTCTTAAAGATGATTTCTAGACGATTATTATTTTAAATTCTACGAGCAAAGTCTGATTCTATTGTTTGTTTGTGTTATATACTTGACACCTACAAGTGGTGTGACATCACAGTTTCGGATTTCATTAGAAGAAAAAAAACGTCTGTCCGAGACCCTACACATCAATCCCTTTCCAAGAAAATATTCTAGCTATCCCATTGACCATAAAAGCCTTGCTTACTTCATCAATATGTGAAAAAGCATAAAAACTTAAATTTATTTTATTGATGGTATCATCTTTTAATACCAACATATTAAAACAATCGTTGTGTGTACAGAATGGGTACATTTCTACATGAATGTGTAATGTCAGTATTATCTTTAAATACCTTTATTTAAACTTTAAATACTAAACTAACCTCAAGGGAACTTTAATCCAAATAATCCTGATTAATCTGCCTTAATTAATCCCTTGATTTATAATGGATTTTTAATGATTTTGAAATAATTTAAACTAATTTTAGCGCCATCTCGTAATTAGAATAATTCTTATTTTATTAAATCAATGAGTGGCGCCATCTATTAATTAATAATTAAATTAGAATTTTTAACTAATTTATCTGAAGAAAAAATCCGCCTCGGCCCAGGATCGAACCGGGGACCTTTGGGCTAACGTCCCAATGTCATAACTGCTAGACCACCGAGGCCAACGAGCGGATTAATTTTCCAGACAGTTATATTAATTTAGAGGTAATTCTTTTTGATTAACGGTATTGGACTCTGCCGATAAATCTACTTTAGTTAAAAGTAGATTTATCCGGCAGAGTCCAATAAAGTCTACGATAATTTAGTTAAAAATTCTAATTTATTTATTAATTAATAGATGGTGCCATTCATTGATTTAATAAAATAAGAATTATTCTAATTACGAGATGGCGCTAAAATTAGTTTAAATTATTTCAAAATCATTAAAATTCCGTTATAAATCAAGGGATTAATTAAGGCAGATTAATCAGGATTACCTTTAGTTAAATTTTCTCTCTAAAATTCACATTCTATATACATAATGAATATACACAAAGATCTAATGATCAGTTTAAAATAAAACAAAAGCGAACAAAAGTTTCTTTAGAAAAGTTTTCTCCATCTACAGAGATCTTCAAAAGTATCACTTTCATCATGTGTTATTAAATCTAACTTTTAACTAAAAAACCCATGATTCAGGAAATCCATAATCAAGTGAAATCTATAATACAGTATGGCCTATTAGCAATACTGCTGAATTAATGATACCAAATTTTATATAATATTTGATTATATAAAATATAATATTCATTGGAAAGGTATATTTAAAATTAAAGTATATGAACTGATAGCTTAATAAAAATCAATCTCCAAATCAAAAAATTAAAACTTAAAATTCCCTGTTAAACCTGATAATGATAATGATATTCAGCGAGTCAAGCATAACAATTGTCTTGGCCTCTAAGATTAATGTCAAAGTATTCAAATGTGACTAAATTTATTTTAGCTTGATATATTTCTCTGATATATAACCAATAATCAGAGACAATAAATTATTTTGAACATGTAATACAGTGGATACCGCTTAATTGGGACACGCTGGGACTAAGCCATTTTGGCCCAATTAAGCAGCTGCCCCAATTAAACGAAGTAATAATAAATTCTAAAATAAAATATGTAATTCATAGGTAAATAAATAATAGGTAAAAAATAATAATTAGGTACCTATTTTAATGCTTTATTAAAATAGGTGCCTAATTATTAGCTTTTTCCGATCTCCTCTGACTTCATCTTCAACACTGGGCCGCTGATATTCATGTCTCGCCCGCTAACTATACAAAACTATTGATCTAATGCTTCTTCGACTTCGGGATCTTTTCCATCATGCTTTCTTTTGGATATTCGTAGAATTTCTTTCTGTAATGCCCACTCCTCACCCAGTTGATTTTCTTGTTGTAAGAGACACACTATGGTAGATTTTGATTTATTTCAGCGAGTCTACAATGGTTTGTAGTAAATGGCTGGCTATTAATTTTATCCAGCAAAGCTATTTTACTTGAAAGTGTAAAATCCTTTCTTGACATCTTGGCAAAGATTTCAAAATTTTAAATAAAATTGACACTGTAAATGGATCTTGGTAAAGATTTAAAAATTTTAAATAAAATTGACACTGTAAATGAATATCTCTAGGTACAATGGCAGACTCTTAAGTAGACGCACACTTGCCAGACTCACCACGACAGATGGTAATATACTTGCCAGATGCACGACGATAGATAATTAATTTGCATCACACTGATCTTAAACAGACACACTTGCCAGACTCAGGATGATAGATAACTGATTCTCATCACACTAGTGTTGCCAAATACAATATGCACAGTTTCCAGACTCATGATGATAGATAACTGATTCTCATGATGCTAGTGTTGCCGAATATAGTATTGTTAAGTATTATTTATCAACGATGATATTTACTTATAATTTTACTAAAGAACAGATGTTTATTTTAGTACAGCGACAGTGTGTCAACGATGTTTATGTAATAAGACGATAAGAAATGACCTGCTCCATTGTGTTAGTATTGTATTGTAGAAAGGTTTAACCTGAAAAATTACCAGTACAATAAAATGATGTTATAATTTTTATATAAGAATTTTTTTTAAAAAGTACACAACAAGTATTAGTGTATGTAGCTGTTGCCATACTTTCGAAAAATCCCTAAAATATATCAAAATTTGAAAGTTCCTTTTCTGCTACTGTCCCAATTAAGCATTTAAATTATTTATTACTTTATTAGTTTGATTTCCATTCTTTAAGATTTGGCCCAATTACGTGGCTGCCCCAATTAACCAGTGGTCAATTAAGCGAAATCCACTGTATCTGCTTTTAAATGATGAGAAATGATCAGATTTTAGAGCATTATTTTTATCATGTATCTTAATTTGATCAATGGGCATTTAGTAAAAAATGTAGATAATACTTATAATGCTAATTATTCACTATTGGTAAATATCATTAACAAAAGACTTAGTGAACAATTTATTGCTATTGATCATTGCTACAATGATAATATTATTTACTGATAATAAATAGTTATAAATAATGATGATTGAAACCAATGATTAATGTTATAGAAAAACAAAATAAAATATGGCCTTATAGGGCCATAAAGAATGGCCAAATGCAAAAAAGAGTTATGTAATGATATGCTCATATTGATGCTGAACAATATTTTATATCATAGTTCTTTCTATCTCTTTTAAATTTTAAATGAGAAAGAAACAAAATAATTTATATAGTATAGATAATATAGCATATAATCTGTACAGTATTAATTATCCAGCTTAGCATAATTTTCCTCTTCAGATTTGAGTTGTCAAAAAAATAGAACAAAAAAAATTATATGAATAAATATAATTATTATTTTAAACATCATGGAAAATTATTACAAATTTATTAAATTAATTGCTTTTCAATAGCTAAATAATAAGCATTTTGCACTAACCTTTCACTAATTTTAAATATGTTGGATGTTCATTTATGAAATCAAGACTTGGTTTATTAAATTCTGGATCTCTATGCCCACCACATTTTAGCCATTGTTCACAATACTTTTTCAGATAATCTAATTCTGCTCCTCTTCTTTCTTCTTTTGTTATCTAGTGATTAAGTATTTTATATAATAATTCATTATTTTATAAATAAATTTATAAAAATCAACACAGCACATTCAGCAGCAGAATTACCAAACTAAACATTTTTTTAATTTCCAATAACGTTTTCAGTATACAACCATACTAAATAAGATTTGGGCTGAAAGCTTTGTGATCTCTTAGGTAGGTCTAACCTCCTCAGAAGAGGGGGTAGACAGTTCAGATCTGGTTCTCTTACCAGCACCAGGGGTACCAACAGGAGAATCAGACGAAAAAGCTAATTGGGAGGTGCTATCGGGTAACTGAGAGCCACCAACAGCAGCACCCTCCCTATTAGCCCTCCTCCGCTTTCATCTAGCCGCTCCAGACAAACGCGTCCTTCGCAGACTAGATGTACTCCCGGAGGCAACATTAATATTAGTAGACTGCCCACCCTCCCCACTACCCTGAGGCACATTAGCGACCTCGGCACCCTCAAAAGAAGTGCCAGAATCACCACCCCCATGATGGGGAGGAGGAGCAGCCTCCCCAGAAGAAATAATACGGTAATTTTGTCATCCATGTAGCAAAATTAGAACTGGGGGGAAACATAAAAAGTCACCGCCCGGTTATCCCCCAATACGAGCAGAAGGCTAACTACGACAGAGTTTCGCCAGGTGCCCTGAAGGGATCGTTAACGACACTACATCTTTTACTACCCCAGTGCCACTCAACACTCTCTGCACGATGCCTTTCACCTTAGTTTGGGTAGGGTGTCCTCTTAGTCTGGCCCCTTACCTTCGACCTGTCCAGCATGGGAGACCCTACCAGTAGCAAAACTACCACCGGCATAGCTCTCAGGATCATTGGAACACGCAAGCTCCCTCACCACGACAAGGTGGAAATGCCATCAAGCGAGTAGCCTTTTCCTTAGTCTGACAAAGTCACCTGATGGCTGCATTGTAAAATGTTCATTTGTGATATTAAGGATTGGGTTATATTCCAGATCCCACATCTCTAGAATTTCCAGGATGGATCCAGACTTGGCTCATTGAATCCTATTCCTCAGCTTTCCAGTTGACCAGTCATGAATATTTGTTAGTCCATTGTGGCTCTGTAATGATTATTACCACAATATATTTATCTTGTGAGATTCAGTGATATAATTGAATCTATTATTTATATTCAAGTATAAGCCAATCCTCTCTTTCAAAGTTTAAAATTTTTTTAAAATTTTAAACTCATATATAAACCAATTTCCAACTTTCAAATGCTAAAACAATATTGCAACAAGATTATAATAATATTTATCATAAGTAAAAGTAAAATACAAAGCCTTTTAGCAGTCAAAAACTTTGTTTTTGTTTTGTGCAGTCTTGTTGAAATTTTATTATATTTATCATATTTTTGATAAATATTATTATAATCTCATTGTAATTCAAAGTCTACTAATTGGCAATTATTTAACTATTTATTTCATTGAAATAAATAAATTTTTCATAATTTGAAAAATTTTCCAAATCCAGTTTGTATTATTAGGATAAAATATGGGAACTGAGAAAAAAGGCCAGATTTACAACATTGAATCATCTCAATATGATGCAAGGAAAAAGCTAGATGAAGAGCAGTACATGATCATAATTATAATTGAATCATGTTCCTTACAATACAATTTTATTGAAGTGTTTGTTCAGCAGAAACTATTAAAGAAATAGTAAACATTTTTCTCATTTCTAAATCTCAACAAAGGTATTTAACAAAGTTTAAACAATAAAAAATCAAAATAAAACATCATCAGAAATATTGCTGCAACTGACTGAAGTCGAAAGTAATGAGCAAAACAAGTAGATCAATGCACATGTGATCACCAGAAGCACAAACCCCATGTCTGAAATCAGCTACAAAATAATCATCATGGATAGCTAAATTTCCATTAATATTAATGGAAATGTCAGGGATGACATTTCCATCTAAATATTCTGACATTTTCATCTAAATATGACCATTCACAGATAACAATGTTTTTTAATTATAAAACTGAGAAGAAATAGATATTTTTTAGAAGTAAATATGACTAATCCTTCACTACCGTAGGATATACTATTAGCACAAATAAGACACAATTAGAGTTGCTGAAACTCTACTGTTTTCAAAAACTTAAGTTTATAATCTGTTTTTAGCAACTCAAATTTTCCTTAATAACAAAGTTATTAAGGAAAATTTCCAAAATTTCTTTGGAAAACTTGAGTTGATGTTTTTTGATAAATATTATTATAATCTCATTTCAGTTCAAAATTCATTAATTGTCAGTTAGTATATAATGAACAGTTTCAGGCTTACTTTATTTCATTCTAAAGGTTATCACATGGGCAAGCTACAAAAGTTGACAAATCTGCATAATTGTACCACACACAATATTTATAGAAACTTTTATTTCTAAATATATTGTGTGTTTTTTATGTATTGTGCATAAAATACATCTTTATTTTATATATTAAACCTATTTTTACAGGTTAAAATATAGTTGTAAAGAACAAGTAAAGGTAGCAAATATCACAGGCTCATGACAAAAATTTTTTTCAATATTTTAGCTGTTTCTAATGTATTTTTGGATGCTGAATTTGAAAAACATAATAAAAACACCAAATCACAAACATTTGCTCTATTTTGCAATTTATTACCAAACTTGGTACAAATTTGGCAATTTGGCATTCTGGAAAAATTGAGAAAATGCCAGATTTGAGATAACAGAGCAAAGAATCAACAGTAGGAGCAAAAACTTGGTCAGAAAGATCTTTAGAATCTGGAAGCAAAAAAGTTTGCATAGAAATCTTATTAACCTAAATAAAATATTTTTGCCATCTCTTATAAAACTGAGTCATATGATACAAAAAAAGCAATTATTTCTTGCTATCACAAAAGAGAAGTTGAGAATTATTAATTGTTTTAAACAAACTACACCTCATTGTCCTAGAGGCAAACATCTTTTTTATAGTAGCAATTTTTCAAGTCCCATGCTCAATTCATTTATTTATAGTTGTTCAACAACTTCAGTTTCTAGTTTACAGATAAAACAGTTCATGTTATATGCTTTAAAATTTGACAATAATAAATTATACAATAAAATTACCTTGATTAAAAAATTACCAAGCAGAAGTCTATCTATAATTTTGAATTCAAACCCCAAGGCAACAATCACTACAATATATGCCCCCTACTGAAGCTGCTGAAGAAAAGTCAAATCTAAATTTTACCATGAACTTGCCACATATCTCCTAAACATCCCTCCCCACAATTTTTATATAATAGGAGGAGATTTCAATGACCATATTAGAACAGATTTAGCAGAATCTACCAGAAACATTGGCCATTACACATACCACCAAATAACAAATCACAATGGACATCTACTTTCAGACCTTTACAATAACTACAATTATGTTATATACTTCACACCAAATTTCCTCACCAAGCAAACAGAAAATGTGCAAAGTCACGAATTAGAACGAATGTCAATAACAATAATTATAAACTAAGCCTAACGGTTCTAACGACTCTGCAATCCAGAGTTCGGCCTGAGCTCAGGTCTTAAGCTAAGTTCTAACGTAATACTAATTAATTACTAAACAATCTAAACACAATGTAACGTCTAACTGACGAAACAAAA
>AYEL01088710.1:0-24396 GCA_000484575.1 Olivierus martensii
CGTTCGTAGTATATTTATTTTTGAATTGTAGGTACTAGGTACCTCGATAGGCGCTCTGTATGTGTGTATTGTATGAGTCAGTGCGATTGCGTACTCATCAGGGCTGCAGTCAGTGCAGACCGAGTCACACCGCATAATCAGTGTATTGAGCAGGTGGGAGTAACCCGTGATATACGTTTTTATGATATGTATATCGTGGGCTGCAAACATTGCAGTCCGCATTACGTATTTTAGCTACGTATTTTATTATAATTTTTTTCAGCCCTCCCACAAAAATCATCCACGAGCCGCCACTGTTACTGACGTCATCGATAGAGCCCGAGATACTGATTGGCTGAAAATTTTCAAACGACGGGGGCGTGTAGGAACTGTAGTAACAGCAAAGTTTTAGCCGTTGACCGGTATAGTCAAGGTCTTTGCAATGCTTTTAAAACGCGATTTATCTGAACGCCGTCTAGAAGCGGTTTTTGCTGTAAACCGTGGACGATAGAAACTCCGTTTAAACAATCGGCCCTGTGCCTTCACGAAAATGTTAAAAACGTTACATGTCCAATCCGGGACATTTTCCGGGACAGTTGTCATTGCAGGACAAACAACTCAAATCCAGGACAGTCCCGCATAATCCAGGACGTCTGGTCTTTAGCTACTATAAGCGACAACCTTCAAATAAAATAGACGGATTCAGAAAAAAAGTCATCCATAGACGGATTCAGAAAAAACAAGGTGTATAATAATTATATCGCTAATAATTTAAACGATTACTATCGCTAATAATTTAAACGATTCCCGTTGCCCACTCCTGAATTCGCGTTAATAGTCATCAATAAAAACAAATGTGAAAACACATTTAAGTAAATCAAAACCTGAAATTGATGAAATTAATATCATTAATACTATCAGAAAATATTTAGAAGAATAACAATAAAAAATATTAATAAATAACAATGGGATTGGCTTATATATGTATTGCATCATATTCAAATAGATTGTCAACTGACCTAAATATGAATTAATTAATTTATAAATAAGTAATCTTGCTTATTACAGTTTTAACTTATACTACAGGCTGGTTAACATCATTACGATAAAATGTATCATCGAGATAACTGCATTATGGTGAAATAGACTTTCACTTGAAAGATCCAAAAAGGATCTTCCAAATTTTTTAGAATAATTTATCTGTACTTATTATCGACTGGAGCGTCGACGAAGAAGGAATAAAGGATCTACAATATTCTCACATCAACCATTATTTAATGGGTCTGGCCAAGTATACTGGCATATTGTAAAAGACAGTATAGCATTTTTTTCAATATAGTCAATTTTATGTCAGAAATAGCTTATTATTTTCTAAACATTCCATCTATTACATTTATCTATTATTTTCTAAACATTCCAGTTTGGGCTTCAGTGGGATGGCCGAATTGGTAAAGGGTACAAGTTAGTCTTCTGAAAGATCCGGTTTTAATTCTATTTATTTTCAAATGTTTTCGGGAAAGATTTGTTAAAGCCCATTCTCTACCTGAAGACAAATCTCACGGATATAGACTGCCCGTAATGGACACTGGAATCAGTGGCAGAACTTAAAATTTTTGTCCCCTCAAATATTATTCGGGCCCTACAAAAAAAAAATAAATAATAAATAAATAAATAAATAAAATAAATTACCACAAAAAATAAATTTTTATTTAGATATTTTTATTAGAAAATAACAAAAAGAACAAAACTGCCTCATTTAAAGCACAATTGAAAATTATCAAAAGAAAATATATTTAAAATTTTAAATTCTTCCTCCTGGATTCTAAATTTGCAAAATCTCTAATCATATCATTTATTTTCATATTTTTGGCTACTGCTCCTATCGCCGCACTGCTCTGATTCAATGATTGTTTCACTCTTTTCATGGTGCATTTAATTTTTATTGTATTATTTTGTTAATTTAAAAAAGGGTAAAGAAAATACAGACAAAGGGGATTTGGTATAAAAAGGATTTGGAGACAAAGAGGAGTCATGGTAGTTTCGCCACTGACTTGAATACTCAACAGCTTTGATTAGATTAGCTTAATTAAACTGACATATCACACATGAAATATATACTGTATTTGGTGGCTGCCACTTTTAGAACCCATCACTGGTTGGCTAACTCTTTAATGGGGTCAACCGGAAGGTTGAAGGATGGGTAAAATGGATCGGGCCCGGATCTCTTTTGAAAATCTAGAGTTGGGGGACCCAAAATGAATCCAGACACTTTAAAGCGATAATAGATTTCTTTGAAGGATCTACTTTGATACTATTATGGGAATTTTGCACTTTAGTAACCTTTGATTGAAAAGTAACGTAAACCAGAAGAAGAAAGCAATTGTCGGATTGGATATGTGGAAATACTTCCCGTTCTCACTCAGATCATGATCGAATCCTGGTTCACACCTCAAAAATTTATATTTGAAGTCCGGATCAGGCCCGTCGCCAGTCGGATGGCCGCATGGTAAAACAGTTGCTTACCTTCTTGTTCTAGATTCAATTCCATTCTCATAACTTTCAGTTTTCATGTGGGTCCAGGTCCTGCCACTTGAAATTCATTCTTCAATCTTCCCAATCCCTCATCACAGGCTGGCAACAATCATGATTAGGTTAATCTTCCGCTTGACCCTGTCATGAGTGTTAGCCTATGATGGGCTCTAAAAATGCTGCCTCCAATTATACCTATTTTGTTATTCGTGGCGTAATTCAAACTGATTTATTGTCGATCCTCTCCTAGTCCTCTCTATCTGGCTGATTTCTTTATAGAGATCCTTTCCTTTATGTTAGAACCTAAAATAAACCGCGTTTAATAATCAGAGAAATTGGAAAGTAGCGTTAAAAATGATCACTTACATTCAGATTTTTTCAGGAAGAGTCCAGCCTAGTCTTTTGAATATTATCCTTCACCTAATAGCTGATTACAGCGCAGATATGCACAGATCATATGAAAATTAGAATAGCCAGGCCCTTAATATTCAACAGGATTGAAATCAGCGTAAAACAAGAGTGAATAATTAATATATGAGTACACCGATGAAAGAAATCATCATCTTTGAAACGAATTATATTTTGATTAATTTTATAAAACATATTATGGATTATTATAAATTTAAACCGATAAATTATAAAAAAATCATCTATCATATATTATTTTTATTCCAAAATACTGTAATTATTTAGGATTATTATTTTTGAAATTCTTATAAAGGCGCATATTATCCCTTTAATTAATATGCACTGCTGATTGGGAACTATAGTCTGTTTCAAGATAACCTGACAGCCGAACTACCAAAGGAAACACTGTATTCATTTTTAAGGAATCTGGACTCCATCCGCCGCTCTCCATCCTTCAACTATCCAGACATACCATCTGGATAATGGTTAGTCGTGATCTGTGGAATAGTCGTGTACTTGGAGAAATAAAAGCGTCTAAAGTTAATAATATCTAATTAATTCATATTGTGTTCAAAATACATTTTTGACAAGATCACTTATGTATAGTTGGCCCGTGGTAAAGCTGTGGTTTATCACCCTAGAGGCCGGGTTTAAATCCAGGTTCTACACCTCCAGTTTTTTAGGAAAGATACGGCCCCTCTGTGGACGGAGGCGATTCTCGGCCCTTAAAGATCGCTTCGGCGACGGCCTTCATTCCCCTAGGCCTGGCAAACCTGAGCGAGGTCCGCCGTATTCGTCTTATACCCCTAGGCCTGGCAAACCTGAGCGAGTCCGCCGTATTCGTATTTCTTCCGCTTTGTGGATCAGAGTGGGTAGGCGAGTCCGCACCCCTAGTTGCAGGCAATGATTAAGCCGAGATTATTCTCGCTGTTAAGTACCCTATAGTACCCTAGTAGGTGGAGCAGGGGAAAAGCTTTGGCTAAAGTTGCACCCCTAGTTGCAGGCTATGATTAAGCCGAGATTATTCTCGCAGACTAAGTAAATGTAGTACCCTAATAGGTGGAGCAGGGGAACAGCTTTAGCTAGTCTCAGAATACGACATTTAAAGGCAATGATTAAGCCGAGATTATTCTCGCAGACATTAAGTACACTGTAGTACCCTAATAGGTGGAGCAGGGGAACAGCTTTAGCTAGTCTCAGAATACGACATGAGCCCCGGTTTGAACCGCATCATGGGTGTTGGCAAGCCTGTGATGGGCTCTTTAAGTGGCCGCCGCCAGATACAATATACCCCTCATGTGATATGGCGACTTAACTAAAAACCAAACCAAACTACTTATGTATATGATTATTTATTCTACAAATTAAATAATACAGATAATAATAAAGCGTAAATTAGGAAAATAATAAATACTGATTTTATTATATCCTATATAATTAAATTGTTTATTCTATAAATCAGAATTAAGACAAATTTTTGAGAAATATCACAGGTAGAAATTTTGGAGTTTGAACAAATAATTTTTAAATGACTTATATATAGAATGAGTTTCTATCATGGTTTCTATATATAGTATATTTGCATACAGCGGGTCCCAAAGTCATCCCAAAAGTAATATCGTTTTTATATTGTACTTGTTCAAACATGTCTCAGCTTGTCTAAACATTAATTTTTAAATCTATATAGATACTAACAAGCTGAAATGGCCTTATTCTATGGAATATATACTTGATTAAATTAGCAAGTGATTTATCTTTTATATCCTTTCAAAACTTAATGAATATTCTATGGAATATATACTTGATTAAATTAGCAAGTGATTTACAAGGTGTGATCAAAAAATACCGAGACTATCATTATAAAAACTTTATTTTTAAACATGGGATGACCTGATACACAGTATTAGGATTATTCGACATCTTCCATATTCGATAATAGTGATATTCTTTAATTATCTTTTATACTTCATTGTTATATAACATTTAGTACAAGAAAACTCTAATATAACTTCCGCATATAAATTTTAAAAGATTATTTATTAATTAATGAACATATTTATATATGTGTAAATTTTTTTAAATCATTAAATTCTATGCTTGTTTGTTAATACTATACTATATAATTTTGACTTTCTATTAAATTTACATTTTGTTGTTTCAGAGTAATTCTAAGTTAGATAATTCTCTATTGTTTTTTATTTAGTTTAAAGCAATGTTTCTCAAACTGTGTAACAAAATTTGGGGGGCGCAGAAATTTTAGCAAATGTTTTAATTCGTATTCATAATTTAGATAGCACTATACCCAGGATCGCGAAAATATTTTCTAAAGGTAAAAGGAGGTCGCCAAGTGGAAAAGTTTGAGAAGCACTGGTTTAGAATAATCTTTTTTCTTTTTTTTCAAACCGATTTAAACGAAGATTTGAGATGATTTAAAATTTACAAATTTAGAAGAAAAGACGACATTCATGAATAATACTTAACATTATCCAACAGATATTCCCAAGAATATGCATTTTTAGAAATGAGCAAAACAAAAAAAAAACCAATTTGACAATATTTATTCATTACTACGCTATAAAATCTTATGACAAATATATATATGAGAATTTTTCTAATCATATAATGCAAATTAAACTTCTCACAGTCTCTTATGTGTTTGAAAACGCCTATGGTTATTAGAGAAAATCTGATAAAAATATGTTAACTGCAATTTTTTTAAATTAATTGAAAGAGAATTTTAGGAATGTGAATTCACATGAAAATTCTCTCTAAATTTTTGAATAGTATAATGAGAATTTATTATATTTTGTTTCTACAAACAGCCTGCTTATTTTTTTACAGGCTACCACATTCTATATAAATTACTATCATTAAAACTATTATATTTTTAAAGAATGTTTATCATTATTATATAATCTGTCCTTCCGTTCGATCAATTTTGTATCCTTCATGAATAATATGCATAAAGCAACTGTCAGAAGTCTAATTCAATATACAGTATTTGATATGTTTAACATCTAAATCTGCCCAATTCTATATAATTCAAAACGCCAAAGTTTATTTTAATGTGCAATCATAATAAATTTCTTATTTTAGTTGCATTATTTTGAAGTTTTAAATGATTGCATCAGATTTCTAGTTCAAAAATGTATTTTTTCTTAACTTTTATAATTATTGCATTATTGTTTGTTAATAATTAGTGATACATAAATTGAAAGTTTTCATTTTTAAAGTTATATCATTAATGCTTCATATTGTATGTGACAAGAAATATATTTTTTCTTAACTTTTATAATTACTGCATTATTGTTTGTTAATAATTAGTGATAAATAAATTGAAAGTTTTCATTTTTAAAGTTATATCATTAATGCTTCATATTGTATGTGACTATTATTATTTTATTAATCAGATTTTTTCGATAATTCGGAATTTTCTTTGATCCGGATTCATATATAGTTCATAATTAAAAGAAAAAGTGTTTTAATGCCAATCGAAATATTTTTCTTTAAACATTTTAAAGTATTCTGTTCATGTAGATAGTGTTATTGTGAAATTTTACATCTCAATATTTTTTACCTCAAACACAATTAACTTTGACGTCTTTAAATTTGCGAATGAGAAGCTGACTAAATGAAACATAAAGTATACTGTAATAAGTTTAGAAATATTATTTTTATAACCATTTATACATATTTATAGCATTATTTACTTCATAACTGCACAATATAAAAATATAAACTAGATTAGTCAACTGAGACTGTCATTATCTTCATTATAAAATATTTTCTCAAGTTTTAGATTATATATAAAAATCAGATTCAAATATTTTCAAAATTAGTCAGCCATATTCAAGATTTTTTAATAGCTTCGTGATTATTTAAAGAAAATAATAATTTCGAATTTTTTACACAATATAATAATGGATATAATCTAATCTAATTAACATATTTGATTACCTGAGAGCCGAGCAGTGATATTTAATTGATATAATTAATTCTCGAAATTTCACACGAAAAGTAAACTTATCTGTGCGATTAAGTTAATCGTATGTTTATCAGACATATCAGATTTTCTCGACCATAAAATAACAACTCACTTGTATTGATTTGTCTCTTAAACCAGTCCAATATTTAACTGCATTATAAGAACTGAGTCAACAGAAACAGCATTGAAGGGATTTAACATAAGTTAATTTATTTCTGTACAACAAAAATACTCGCAAGAGATTGTTATACTCAATCTCTAAAAATACATTATTTCTGAAGTAGTTATAGTCACATTGAAATGTTAAAAGATGTCAAGAACTTTATTGAGATTTTTAAGCAACAGAATGAAAATAATTGTATGTTATGGCCAAGATAATCTTTCAAATGATTATGTTTAAAAAATACTGAATATTTTTAAACCTCAGACAACTGCTATCTTTTAATGAGATAACAAACCTCAATATAGTTTGAGTTATAATAAATTTGATTAATTTTTTGATATTTGGTTCTTGAGATACTTTTCTATGGATAGAGAAAATGCTTTGAAAAAATAAAGACGAATAAAACTAAAATTAACTTTAAAGAAGATAAAATAAATATTATTATTTTTATGAAAAATATGATCAAAATAAGAATTTATTTGAAAGAACTGAATCAATTGATATTCGCTTCTGCTTAATGATGCACATCTACATCAATCATCAATCAACCTACACATTTATATATACGGTATGTATCAATTTGTATTATTACGCATGAATGATTATGGAGGAATTCACGCAATTGCACTTAATTTTGGTCGTTATATACTATACATAAATTTAATACTGTTTAATAATTAGTTCATATATTAAGTTTCAGTTTTCCTTGCGTTAATTTTAAAATAAGATAATAATTGGATAAAAACCTACGATTAAATTTCATTCGTATTTAAATCCATAATTCGGATCCTATGGAATTTTTTAATTATTATTGTTCAAAAATAAAAATTTTAACAAATTTATTATTATTATTATTATTAAAAATTTTCATAATGTCTACATTTCATCTATAATTATTAATAAATGTTAATTATGGAAAGAAATTTTAAAAATCGGAAACAAATCATAATTATGTTCTTCAGATTGTTGATTTACTTATTATTCTTATCCTTGTTTTACAATATCAAAAATTCTTATATTGATTTTTGGAGATATCCAATTTCCTCTCCAATTTCGGATCACTAGCTCGATTTTCTAATAATTTTATAAATTTCTGATTAATTCAATCCAAACTTGAATACATCTATAGTTATCGCATTTCATAATACCGTATTTGTAATTTAGTTATTTTTATAAAATTACAAAATGCATTTTTTTATGCTATATATAGTGCAAAATATCATTTTATTCCTCGAATTATATACAATAATTATTTTTTATATCTTTATAACAGAGTCCACTTTGTAAGATAGATTATCATCATTATTTTATATCATAGCTTTAAATCAGTTTATAGTTAGTCTATTATGAAAAATTTTATTGTATTTTTAACAATTATTATTTTAAAAAATCAAAACTTATCAGTTATGTTACATTAATAACTGCAATAATCTTCTCATGCTGTCAATGTGAATAATATTACATTAAAGTAAAACTCGGATTTTTAATGATATTATAACCTAAATTTTGTAAAAATGATCATATTTTACAAGTTTATACGAACTTCATTTTTATCATAAATTTTAAAGCTTGTATATAAGTTTAAAAATAGCCAGATTATGATCAGAAAGCGTAACTACGTCGTTATCAGCGTAAACTTAACAGGAATTAAAGAATAAAATAAATTTTAATATTATTCCGTTAACGAAATCAGAAAATGTTAAACAAAAACTTGTAGCAATAAAAACAAACCGATATAAATGTTTTGGTGGTTTTAAATCGATATTATTTGTATATTCGCGAATAATTTATTTATTATCACGCGATATAATACGTTAATGGAATTCGCGGCATTTATCTTAATATAGGATGAGTGACAACTATTTAGCAATGCCGATATCACTCAGACTTAATATCTCGAGAGTCGCGAAAATTTCGTCTCGATGTGATTATGTCATCAATCTTACTAAATATACATGATAATTATTATCATGCATTGCTGATAATGTACTAATATAGAATAATTATGCATATATAATGTGTTATAAATAAGAGAAAACGTGAATTTATCATATCCACCGTTAGATTTAATAAAAGAAAAAAAAGAACGGCTTCACGTACAAACGAATTTTTTTTAATTTTTTATTTTGATTTTTATTATTATTTAAAAAATCGTTCCATCTAATTTCTCAGACAGACAAAGACAAAAATATATCTCTCTTTATTATTAAGTCATCAACGGTCGTAGAAAATGGCATCGATAAAGCGACAAATGGATGCATGGAACCGTTTTAGTGATGCTCTTTCTCTAAGTCCGTTAGAGGACCATTTCTGTTGAGGCACATTTAGATTTCCAGTTCTTTGAAGAGGTAAATTGGTGCTTGGTGTTAAATATCCGATGACAATGAAAAGAGATGAAGTTCGAGTAACAAAGTTGATTTATATATATATATACATTATACACATACATATATACTGTATACATATATATATATATATATATGTCGACGTTTTATCTCCCTTTTTTCATCATATACAAGTTTGTACGTGAAAGTTCAAGGCACGAAGTAATAAAAAAACGTCTTTATTGCTCGGGACGAAGTCCTTTGCCTTTGGATCCTGCGGGAATGATTGGCGAAGTGATAGTTTATATATATATATATACTGTATATATATATATATATATCCGGACGATCGGATGGCATATTTCTATCTTGCATTAGTGCATTCTGTTGTACTTCCCTGATTCATTGGAGCGAGAAATTGTGTCGCCATCTGCTGGACAATAAAACCAACACATAAATTCAATCGAGAAAAAATTTTTATATATTTATATAAAAATATTATGTTACTGTATATATATGTCGAAAACTTTCTATATAAAGCGCATCTATCGATTCTATAAAATATCATTTATTATTTAAAGTAATTATTAATCGTAATTAGTTTGAAGAAAGTTCTTCATCGAAATTCGATTGCATTACCGTACTTTATTTACTAGATGCAACCCGATCAATTTCTTTGCTCGGTCTTTGATTTCCTTTAATTATCAGAAAATCGTTAATTAATTTTATCGCAGTCCGGACGATTTAATTCCGATAATAGTAATATACATCGCCATCTTCAGACCGTTAATAATACTGTATACGAATTAATAGAAATCGTGACGTAACAACAGTATTACGTCACTATTCCGCAACAATAATTATAATTATTATTTTTTCTATTGTCGTAATATTGTGGTGTCAGACATTGTTTTGATATAGAGACTTTAATACTATTGTTACGTCACTATGTCACAACAATGGCTGGCGCCAAAATGTCGCGATAATAAAAACATCATAAGTATGATTATTGTTTCGTCACAGAAGGCTATGACGTAATTATTATGAAAAAAATTCAATTATTACGTTTCACGCGAATTTATTAATTTTTTAAATTTTAATATTTACGCCCTATATTTGCATTTTTAACATGTTTTATTGCTTGAGAAAATTTAAAAGTTTATTAAGGCAGAAAAATTATTGTTACCATTATTATGAAGATTGTGATTTGAGAGCTCCTCATCTTTCAAATTGGCGATGTTAACAATAACAAAAAATGGATATTTTCCTCTTAAGTTCCGAACAAGAATGTTTTTCATCAGACGTACGTTTTTTTTCTCCCAGACACATTTTTCTGTAAAAAAAAAATATAAAAGTTTGTTAAATACGTTATAAAAACAAGAAAAATTACTAGTCTGCTTAGGATAACTTTTTTCGCGAACGTCTAGGGAATATAATTGCAATAAAAATTTTGCCAGAGTTTTTTTTTAAATAAAATAAATTCGATAACTCTTCTTCATTCCACATTGTTATCGTAAACAGACTTATAGAGTATTTAAAATATTATGATTTATAATATTAATTATATTTAAAATTTAAGAAAAATTCTTTACATTCTTATTACAGAATAAGGAGAAAAATAAGAAATATAAATGATGAAGAGCATTACAGGCAGAATTATTAATGGCATGGTAGAAAGAAGTTGATTAAAACGTTGATTTAAAAGAACTGTAACTTTAAGTTTAAAATTCGAAAAAGTAAACTTTAACGCTTTCGTGTAAATATTCTGTATTGATTAAAAATTAATTAAAAGCATGTTAAAATTTTATATATAAAATAAACATACTCATAATCAGTTTACCCAATTCGTGAATATTTTTCAAAGGAAAATTGAATCCGTGTTTTCAGTAGATAAGCCATAGATACATCCATTTTACAAAATTTTTCTGATTGTTTTTTTAACATGTCTAATTTTATAAAATTGTCTAAAGGTCTGATAATATATTCGAATGAAATTTTTTTTTGAATGCAAGTCCAGTAAGAAAAGACTTGAAGGTGAACATGAGGGAAGGGAATGCGAAATCTGGTGATATTGTGTAGATGATGTATATATATACATATATACATATATATAACTTATGTATGTATTTATATATATATATATCCAGTTTCTTCATTCTGTTATCGATGAGTTATGTAGCACCAAAACAGCTGTAATCTCATTCCTGGTCTTTTTGATACTGGAGAGTCCTGTGATGGCGACAGTATCGTCTATAAATCTTCTTAGTTTGATATCAATGTAATACTGCATCCAGAGCGACATGTCTTGATTGGGTGCTTTAACATACTCGTTCGATCGAGTGAATGATGAAGTATAACGTTATAATAGTAGCAAAATGGAACCACACCGATGACTCTAAAACCACAATAATTTTACAGATTATCAAAGATAGTCTTTAAAATAAAAATTTATACTGCAAACTTACTCTAAAGAAAAATAAAATTCTTACTTGATTTTAGTGAAGATGTAGCTGATCTTATTCTTTTTACAATGGATGGATCTGCAATAGGGGAATTAAATAACTGATCAATAGATACTCGATAGTATTCTTAGGGGAATGGCGAAAATTTACTTTTGTTACAAAGTGTTCTCAGTTGTTTAACATTGCCCGAATGGTTTAATGGTTGTTTCTGGTTCTTTTAATGACTTTCGTTGCAACATTAAACTGAATAAAGCTTTAACGAAAAATTATGTTCAAAGATAAGAGCTTTAACTAGAATAATCATTGCAACTAATGCAAGCAAAGTAATCGCATCAAAACTACGTTGATATAGGAAGAGAATACGATGTTCTTATCCTAAATAATTGGCAGCGAATTTTTTTTAAAAAAGATTTAAGCGTAATGTTTTTAATACATTTATTTAAAATCGTTATAAATTAATATCTATTTTTATCCTTAATTTTTTTCTAACGTATAATTTATAAAGAAAGAAGATACCTTTAGAAGAGATTTTGTTTAGAAAAATCTTTTATTTATTAAAATATAACTTTTTCGATATGAAAGATAAGTTTTAAAATTTTAATTTAGCAAAAAACATTTATCTTATTAATATAATGGCAAAAATAAGAAATAATCGATTTTTTAAAACTTGAAGAGTCAAAAAATGAATTTTTGAGAAAACAATCCCATTTTGATATAGGCTATTATTATAGATATAAGTTGCAGAAAGTTTTCGGTATAATCAAGAAAATTTATTTCTTAATCAAAAGATTGATTTTATTTATAAAAATTGCATTAAATAAAAAATTAAAAATATATATATTTATCTGATTATAGATAAGTGTATCTGTTGGAATGTAAACTCACCAGCTGCATTTCTGAACTGATAAAAGGCTTCGAATCCCGTTCCATCAAATCTGTCGTTAGATTTAAAAGTGATTCTGAAATATTCGCCTTCGGATTTAATAACTTTGGGTTTTTTTAAACCGCAAAATCTCGGAATTTTTTTATCCAAACCGCGAGAATTTGATACTTCGACATAATCACTAGCTGTGTCCATTGTACAACTGAAATGAAAAATTATATATATATATATATAAAACTGCATGCTATAATTTATTTTAACACTTTCATAAACAATTTCTTAGAGAAGAAACAAATTTTTTTGGTTTTACTGAATTTAGTACTGAATGCTAATGTTTTCATTATATAGTTGTACCCAATTTATGATATTCCAACCTATGGCTACTGACTTGTGAGAGAAATTTTCGGGCCTGTGACCAGTCTGTGGTCCAGCTCCACTTAAAAAGTGCATCACTTTCATTTGAAAAAAAAAATCATATATAACATTAAATATTTATTTAAAGTGTACAATAAATTCAAAATTTGAAAAAGTGTATGATTTTTTTGATAAAAAAAATCATATATAACATTAAATATTTATTTAAAGTGTACAATAAATTCAAAATTTGATATATTATGTATCACATGTTATAATTGTAATATGTATATATTAATAAGTATCGATGTGTCTGATAGTTGTCATTGGCATGCCAACTATCAGACACATCAGGGCCCTTTTCAATGCTAGGCCCATAATAAAAGTCTAGGATGTCATCCCCTCACTGCAGCCCTGTTCCAACCTTACAATGACCCTTCCAATATTCCAAACTTGTCTATTTTCATAATATATTAGCTAGAAATATATTTAATTTATTAAAAATGTAGTAAAGCAATCACTTATTACTATGAGGATCTGGATTCTATTCTGTATTATTTTGTAATCTTGAGGACCTAGGATTATATCTAAATGATTTTACCATCTTAAAGGATTCAGTATTCAACACATTATTTCTAAAATTATTATCATTATGAGTCATTTATGACTTACAGTGGGGTTATCAAAACCTAATGTAATCATAAGCTGGGGAGAATCTATATATATTTATTCATACAGATGACTAAATGTCAGATGTAAGGAAACTTGTATCTTTTATAATTTGCTTATTAATAAATATTAATTCATTATATTGTATATATATATATATATTGCCATCTTAACTAATTTTTAGAAATAGATTTCGGTATGCTATATAGTGCATACTATCACATGTATATGTACACTACTGTGTATATATATACACTACTAAAATAATAATATAATTTCAGCTCACTTGGGCAGGGAAAGAACAATCCATAATCGTCCAAAAAACAAACGGATTCACTATAGTCCACTTTCGGCTCAACCGAGCCCTCCTCAGTAGTTTGACTTAAAAGCTTAAGTCGAACTACTGAGGAGGGCTCAGTTGAGCCAAAAGTGCACTATAGTGAATCCGTTTTGCCATCTTAACCAATTTTTAGAAATAGATTTCGGTATGCTATATAGTGCATACTATCACATGTATATGTACACTACTGTGTGTATATATACACTACTAAAATAATAATATAATTTCAGCTCACTTGGGCAAGGAAAGAACAATCCGTAATCGTCAAAAAACAAACGGATTCACTATAGTGCACTTTTGGCTCAACTGAGCCCTCCTCAGTAGTTTGACTTAAAAGCTTAAGTCGAACTACTGAGGAGGGCTCAGTTGAGCCAAAAGTGCACTATAGTGAATCCGTTTGTTTTTTGACGATTACGGATTGTTCTTTCCCTGCCCAAGTGAGCTGAAATTATATTATTATTTTAGTAGTGTGTGGAAATTATGGAGCAGCATAATAAAGAGGTTACGTTATGTATATATACTAATGAAATACTTTTGAAAATACAGTATTTCCATTACCATCTTTATATATGTTTCCATATTATTATTATTAAATTATTTGAATTTAATATTTTTCTGTTTTTTATACTTTGAATAACATTTGTTCATCAGCCATCTCAAAATTTATGTTTATTTCACTATCTATTGGCAAAATTAATCTTATGTAATTTTAAGAAAAATTAAATGAAGTGTTGGAAAATAAAGTTACACTTTTTAAAAATCATTAATTATATTAGTACTTAAAATAGGTCACCAGAAAATACACTTTCAACATCAAACAACTTTGACACATTGCCTTCTGTTGATCAACTTATTAAATTTTGTTGATTATTGGATTATTTGATGTGTTTTTGGAATGCTTATTTAAAAATAAATAAATATTGAATAACATGCTTATTTAAATTAAATAAAAAAATAAATAATTGGCCCAAGTTTAGATTTTATAATTTTTAGCATTTAGAAGAGTATTCAATACAAACAAATGCATACATACATGCAATGGAAATGCAATATATATAAGATTTCATTTATCTGTAACAAACAAACAATTGCATGTTTGTTTTCTTGTTTTTTAAGAAAAATGAATGAAAATAATGTAATTTTTATACTTTTAGTTTAATTGATATTATTATTATTATTCATTTAAAAATATCTGCGATTTTTTAATTAATTAATAAAAACGTTTGTGTTGTAATTTTATATAAATATTTTATATTAACCTTTGATGAGCATAAAAAAACCCATTAAAACTAAAATTTGCTTAGTAGAGGGAGGCTCTTAAATTATAGTTTAGTGTACTACTGCCATCAATCCAGTCCTGATTAAATGCATATCAATACTCATAAAATTAAACTTTTAATGTTTTATAAGTTTGAATATTGAATATAATGATATCAACAAATAAAAATTTTTAAGTTTAAATATGTTTTCTGACAACATTATTTTGTAATTGTTTTTAGTTATAATAGTTTATCCTTAGAATTTTATATTTTAAATCAGTTTTCAAAAAAATTTAATTATTACAGTTATAATTTTCACTAATAATTACCAATCTTTAGTGGATTATTGCTAATAGAAATAATAATAAAATTATAAGCAAATATAAATCAGAATCCCTTATTATGAAACATTCTATGCAAAGTACTCACATTTGTGCAGTGTAAATCAGTAGCTACCTCTCTAACTTTCTTTCCACTATCAAAATTCCAAATCTGAAAAAAAATGATAAATTGGTTAATTTAATTAATTAATTAAAATTTAATTATTAAATCAATCAATTCAAATAATAAAAATAATATGCAAACTAATTTCAAGAAAAATTCAATATAATCATACTACATGCACATACAAAATTTTGAACTGAATAATTTTGACTTATTTCAAACAAATGCTCAAAAATGAAAATTATGAGCATTTTTTTCAAAAATATCAAATTCTAACAGTGGTAAACATCTAAAAAATATCTCTAAAATACAATTATTATTGTAAATTAATGTTTCGTTTTTAATAATATACAATACACACATAAGATATAATGCAAAAAATCTTTTTATGATGATTAATTTATAAAATTGTATAATTTCGTTTTTAATAATATATAATACACACATAAGATATAATGCAAAAAATCTTTTTATGATGATTAATTTATAAAATTGTAAATATGCAAAAACACAGAACAAAATTGGTATTCCTCAATTTACAAATATCCAAGTGATAAGTCTTTGTACATATCAATTTATTTAAAATTTCAAATTTTTACAATAAACATTATAATAGTAAAATGGTCTAGTAACAAATGTAATCTATTGTAAAATTACATATGGGTAATTATTTATCATGGGTGTAGTATTTCAAGATGATGGAATTTCTATCAAAAATTCTTATGTAATAAGCAGATATTTATTATTAAAATCTCTAAAATATCAATAAAACTTCTAATTGATCTAATTAATATATATTATATAATATATTTAGAGCCTGCATACAGTTGATTCTCATTATTCACAGATTCTGTATTCAACTATTCACAAAAATTTATTTGTAACCACAGAATCAATTTTCACGTTGCTTCCATGTTTATTTGCAGACTCACACTCATTACCTATCCTCACTCACTTCACAGACCGCAAGTAGGCCAAAAGCCTGTTCATATCTTCCACAGGTCCCACAGAGATTTTCACGTTGCTTTCATGTTTATTTGCAGACTCACACTGCGTTGACTCACACTCATTACCTATCCTCGCTCACTTCACAGACCGCAAGTAGGCCAAAAGCCTGTTCATATCTTCCACAGGTCCCACAGAAGAATGTGACCGTATACTTGATCGCAGCCTCAAATTTAGGCACTTATCTCCCTGCGCATTTGTTCCTTATGACGAGATTTTAGATCTGAGGCAAAAAGCAATCAGAAAAAACTGATGCAGATTTTCAATGCAGTTCAGAAATATAATGCGTAAACTGCTACATCAAACATCCTGCAACATCAAACAATTACCCATCAAAAATAAGATTTTATTTGCGCAGAAGAATGTGACCATATACTTGATCGCAGCCTCTAATTTAGGCACCTATCTCCCTGCGCATTTGTTCCTTATGCCGAGATTTTAGAAGATCTGAGGCAAAAAGCAATCAGAAAAGGCTGATGCAGATTTTCAATGCAGTTCAGAAATATAATGTGTAAACTGCTACATCAAACATCCTGCAACATCAAACAACTATCCATCAAAAATAAGATTTTATTTGTTACATAGTTAGTGTTTTTAAAAATTAAATAAAAGTTTAATAAATAAAAGTAAATAATAACCTAAATAAGTAAGATAAAACGTTTTTGAATATATGATTTATCTTACTTATTTGGCTTGTTGTTTACTTTTATTTAATATCTAAAATAAGAAGTATTTCAGTATCAAAGTTTACAGTAATTATAATACTGTATATAGTATTGTACACTGCATATACTATAATTATTTTTTTAATTACTGTATACATATTAAATAAGATGTCATTAAACAGAAAAACACACATAAAACAAAGATGAAAATGTTGGCAGGAACCTAATTCTATATTTCCCATAGGCACAATGGTTCAGTATTTATAAAGAATTTACAGAACGTAACTACCGTAAATAATGAGAATCGACTGTATATGAAAGTAGTTTAAAGTTTTGTTCATAATTTGAAAAAGTCCATGACAAATTATTTTTATAATTTTAATAAACAAATTCATTTTAAAATTATCTTTATCACCTAAAATATAAATAGGAAGTGTTTTGACTATGTAACAGACAGATATTAAAAAAAAAATTAATTTTCTAATAAATTGGATTATCAAAAAATATGCTGTGAAAATTAGGACAGGAATAGAAGAACAACAAAAATTCCATAACATATTGACTAGCTTTTCTTTGACTAGTATCTTTCATTTATTCAATCTATTCTTTCTTTTATATAAGTAAGTTAAAGTTTCACTGTACTGTAAAAGCAGATTATTATTCTGAGAATTAAAATTTAGTTTTGTGGTTTCAGTCCTGCTCATTAAAGATTTTGTTCAGTCTAACGTGACAGAACTGGAATCAAAATTATTTTCTCTGTTTAGAGAATCAAATTTAATTATAATATATGACATTGTATATGCATTATTCTTTCTAATATTTATCTTTGTTCATTAGAATTATATAAAAGAAAAGGAAGAAGCATCATCATCTTATATTCTGTTTCTAAAATGATAGAAAAATTATATCAACTAATCTGAAGATTCAATTACCCATTCAAAATGAAATAGTTTTACAAAAATGCACACAAAAACAAAGCTCTAAACAGGATAATAAAGTTAAGACATTGTATATGCATTATTCTTTCTAATATTTATCTTCGTTCATTAGAATTATATAAAAGAAAAGGAAGAAGCATTATCATCTTATATTCTGTTTCTAAAATGATAGAAAAATTATAACAACTAATCTGAAGATTCAATTACCCATTCGAAATGAAATAGTTTTACAAAAATGCACACAAAAACAAAGCTCTAAACAGGATAATAAAGTATTTATCCTGTTCAGAGCTTTGTTTTTTCTGTGCATTTTTGTGAGTGTAACAGGATGGCTTTAAAGTTCTGAAATAGTTTTAACTTTTTTTATTATTTACATAAAATACTGCATGCACAATATTGTACGATTACAATATAGCATATATTAAATATCCTCCAAGCTTTTAATTATTTGAAGGGACCCTTATTATATTCACTTCATATTATTCATCCTCTATTCTTATACAGTAGATCTTTTTTCCAAAATGGTTGAGGCTAGAATCAGAGCCATTTCAATTTGTTTTGTTTGCTTGGGCTTATTGCCACAAGAGCCTCATTCAGAGCTTTGTTTTTTCTGTGCATTTTTGTGAGTGTAACAGGATGGCTTTAAAGTTCTGAAATAGTTTTAACTTTTTTTATTATTTACATAAAATACTGCATGCACAATATTGTACGATTACAATATAGCATATATTAAATATCCTCCAAGCTTTTAATTATTTGAAGGGACCCTTATTATATTCACTTCATATTATTCAGCCTCTACTCTTATACAGTAGATCTTTTTTCCAAAATGGTTGGGGCCAGAATCAGAGCCATTTCAATTTGTTTTGTTTGCTTGGGCTTATTGCCACAAGAGCCTCATGGGCCAATCTGCACCAAATATCAGGTAAATAACTAAACATCTCAGAATAATTAATAAAAGCCTATATAAACTTTATGTTATTTTTCTTGTTTTTATAAATATATAAAAACAAGAAAAATAACACAAAATTTATATAGGTGTGAAAAAATAAGTGTAACAGTAATGTAAAATGTCAGATAAAAAGAAATGGTAACAAGAGATATAATCAAAGCAATCTGTCAAAAACAGAAAAAATAGTAAATATATAAATATATGCAAAAGCCAAATATCAAAAACAAAAAGAAAAGAAAACCTGAATTGTAAAATAGATATAAAACAAGAAACAATAAGATAAATAAAAGCTAAATATAATGTAAAATATAGATATGAGATATAAAGGCAGAAAGCCAATAAGGATCTTGAGATTAAAATAAGAATTACTAAAATGCAGTCAGCAATTCTATTGTAAAGTACAGATACTTGATTAAAATGTGTTTGATAATTAGACCACAGTTGCAATAATTGCAGACAAGCCAGTCATCACCCATTAAAAAGCTGCCTATGGGAAGCCATTTCAAATATATCTTAGCCTATCAAAATAAAAAAAAAACTAAACTGAAAAGAGGTTTTGATGAACTGTCATACTAAATAAACAATGTTAACACACATATATGATTGAAAACTCTTATTTAATAAAAAAATATTGTAACAAAAATTGCAAATAGTGAAAATGTATTAATTAATGGACAAATCCGCTTGTCATCTTTGGATCATGAATCAGCAAAAAAACATCCATATTAATCTATAAATCAATCTTCAGTTGTTCATTGTTCAAATGTTCAAATAATGATCAATTGTGTCAAAATTCAAACTGTCTAAACAACATTCATTTAATGTAAAATTTTGCTAATAACATGACATTTCAAAATTTGTATTAAAAATATTTTTTTCTGAATAAAATCTACAAATATTTATAATTTAATAAATATATTTTTGCCAAGTATTTATTACCTCCAGATTATTTCTTTGTCTCCAAGAAGCAGTAAGAATTTGTCCTTCAAAAATATCAAGTCCTTTTCCACAAATATGAGGACCATATATTCTTCTATGATATATAAAATTATAATATTGTATTAATAAATCATTTTATATGACATACTAATTGTAAAAAGTAATTCATAATTAAAATTTAAAAATTTATACTATGATTAATTTAATGTACTCTTTGAAATATAGCAATAGTTAAATATGTCATATTAAAACTATGTTTGAAACATAAAATAATATCCAAATCTAATAAATAAAAAATAATTACAATATTCTACTCCTGGTTATGAAATTTATTTCAAATCTTAATTAGAAAATTGCACATACAGATAGTCCTTGACTTATGACAATTCACATTTACAATTATTAAAAATTCTCTTATTCAACTTTTTCACCTGCATATATATGCATATATCACATTGCTTTTGTCAGCAAACAAAATCTTTCAACAATATGTAATAGCCACTAATGTGATTCATTTACTTCTAATTTATCAGTCTTTGGCATGCTAGTTGCTAATCAGTAGTTGGAGTGCTCATTTCTGTCATTGCAATTTTTGTATCTTGTCATAATCCTGTCATGTCCAATAAGAGAAGTAATACTACTGATGAAAATTCCAACATTAAAAAAAGAAAGCGAGGAAAGCTTTAAATTTAACTGTTTTAAATTAGATAGAAATCTAATTTACAAAAATGTTAAAACAGAAATCAAAACAAATCAAAAATTAAAAAAATCCTCGACTTATCTCAGAATTGACTTATGCCAGAGACATTGGAATGGAACCCTATTATAAGTCGAGGACTACTTGTATATATGCATGTTTATTAAAAAATTTCTGGATTTGAAAGATCCAGATATCAAATTTTATATATTTTTGATAACGTTCTCACTAATAGGACGCTTTCCCGTCCTATCATATTCCTCCTTAAAACTATCTAAAATTTAAAACATTACAACAGCTTTTAGAAACTGACAGTCACTTATAATAACAATTTCCATACAAACATTACAATAAATTTAAGTAAAAGCCGTAAAAGCATCCTAGAATGCCAGTTGTCTTACAACAAAAAATAAAAATAAAAAAATCCAGCCCAACTTCTAAAGTTTACTAAACCTACTTTACAAAGAACATGTCCATCTATATATTGGCTGAAACATATCGCCAAGCCGGGGGAGGTTCCCAGGCTAATCTATCGTTAATCATCTTTTCTTTCCTTGACCTCCTCAATATTTCTACCCTTTCAGTTATTGTCGGCTGCGTACGGTCCAACAGTCTTCCAATCTATACTGTTATCCTTATTATAAGCCTCTAAGGCCAACGACGTGTTAAGCCTCGCTAGCTTTGTCTTTCTTGTGCTCGTCCATACGCTTCGCAATCGTCCTAGAAGTGACCCCAATATAAACCAATTCTTCCTTCATACTGTTATCAGTTACAGGCACTCTATACACACCTTTCTTTTCAATTTGCTTTAGCTGGTCCTTTTCGTTACGTAGGATACTGAACAAGGTCGGATTTCTCCTCGGCGCTATCCGTTTTTATCCCTTTTTGCCATTTTTTTTCACTACTTAAAAACCTTAAAGGTGGTAAGAAATTCTCTCTCTCATTAGCATCCTCTCCTTCCTTCCTCGGTCTTAACGCCCCTAAACACCTGTTTAAGAAAAGATTTACTGTAACCGTGCCTTTTACCCACATCCCTTATATATTCCAACTCTCTAATTAGATCCTCTTCCTCACTACTATATGCCAACGCTCTTCTAAAGAAACTTCGGAAGGCCGCCTTTTTTATAACTGATCGAGTTATTCGACCATTCCGGTATAAGGACCGCTCTATACGACGGTTTCCGGTACAAATTTGTTATAACTCTCCTTTGCTTCATACTTAGTTGCATTCATTTTCTAGATCTGCAGATATCATTAAGCTGGTCCTTCTTTAACTTGAGACATAATGGTCCAGCATGAACTCTCTAATAAAATCGTCTAATCTTTGGGCATTGTTCCAAACTACCAATATATCATCTATGTATCTCACATACATCATTACATCGCTCTGGAACAAACCTAACTTTTGCTCTTCCACTGCTCGTAGAACTATATCGGCCAGTACACCGGCCATAGTAGAGTTCCTATCGGAAGCCCAAACTGTTTATAGATTTTACCTCTAAAAGCAAAATAAGAATTATAACAGATAAGATTGATGCATCTATCATTAGAGAAGTGGCTTGTCTGCTCCGGTGGGAGGTTTTCAATCAGAAAACGATAGAAATGCAAGCACACTGGTTCTAAGCGTAAAGACGGATAGAGCGACTCGAAATTGTAAGTAGCTAACATTCTCCCATTCACACAGGGCATTCACAGCATCCAAATTCTTAACTCTAACATTGACGTCGTAATTTTTGTTGACCTTCCTGTCTCCCCTAGTACTCCGTTGCACCAATTTGCGATTGTCTTCTTTAATTCGTACGTACGTGCTAATCTTTTCTCCAGTATTGGCCGGCACTGCATAGGCGTCTTATGCACTTTAATATAAGCGAAAATCCTCGGGCATGCCGGTGCTTCTTGCTTTCCAACTTTCCAGACTTCCGGGAACCTCTTAAGCCTAATAATTCTATTCACCATTGCATCAATTTTCTCTGTCGGATCCTTAACGTGCTGTTTTGTTTTGGATTCCTTTATATAGTCATTAAGGAAGTTATCATAACCTTCTCTGTCTAACAGCATCATTTTTTTCGTTTTATCTTCTCTAGTCACAGTGTAATTATTCTTTTTCATCCATTCTACTGTCTTACTAATATCAGCCCACTCTTTTTGCCGAACAAACGCCCATCTGAGATTCTCTTTTTCCAATTCACTTTGGTCTTTAATTAAACTCTCGATTAATGGGATATCGTCCGTAATTGACGTACATTTTTGCAAAGCATAGGATGGGCCCTTTTCTAGCACTCTCTTAGCAAAAACGGGGTGCTGAATGTTTTTTATTTTTATTTTTTTGTTGTAAAACGACTGGCAGTCTAGGATGCTTTCACGGCTTTTACTTAAATTTATTGTAAGTGACTGTGAATTTCTAAAAGCTGTTGTAATGTTTTAAATTTTAGATAGTTCTAAGGAGGAATATGATAGGACGGGAAAGCGTCTTATTACTGAGAACGTTAAGGTTGTCATGGCAATGCTATAGTAGTAGCGTTCTGTGGTCTGTTGATGTTTTAGGAGCCTGAAGAGGATGTGACACACATCGAAAACGTTTGCGTGAATTTTAACTATTAAATTTAGTTTTTTGCCTTACTGCTAGTAGTGTGTGTGTTTTTATTTAATCTCTTTTATGTTTCCTTTCAAGACTTACTATGCTCAGGAGGTCGGAATTTGGCTAGACTCCCATGAAAATAGGATTGTCAGCCATTATCAAATCGGCGAACTTATCGGGCGTGCGTACATTAGAGCAGCCACCATGACAACAGCCACCAATGAATTTCGGGCAACGGGGATTTACCCACTAAATGAAAACATTTTCACTGAAGCATACTTCTTAAAGGAGAGACCTGATACAGAGATCAATCATAGTAACGACTATGTCATGCCCGGTGACATTCGACCTGTTCCAGTCATCGAACCCAGCACATCTAACCGGCGAGGTTCAGCTGTTCTAGTTACTGGTTCCCCACATAAAAATGCAGTTGAATCAGCGAGTAAGAAAAAAGGAGCAAAAAGTAGCAGCGGATGCAGCTAGAAAAGGAAATAGAAACACCAAACGGAAACGTCAGGTGAGTTCTAGCAGTAGTGAGGAGGATGAAGATGTAGTTGAATATATTTCAACGGACGACGATGATAATGGCGAAGATGACGCCGAATGTATTCAGTATACTGTTGTCTTCTGAATAACAAGTTGTATTCAGAAGACAACAGGGGTCAGAAATGGATTCGGTGCACTAAGTGCTCCATGTGGAGTCATGAAAACTGCAATGAAAAAATTACAAAGACATTTATTTGCAATCTTTGTATAAAAAATAGGACAGGAACCGTACGGAATTACAATGAATGATCTGCAATACCATCTATCAGTTTCTAAA